>JACEHZ010000559.1:0-125000 GCA_017893485.1 Hemerocallis citrina | reverse complement strand
GGGCATTTAAAGCGGTTTGGTTAAATGTCTCCAGTTTCCTACTGTTGGAATAAGAAAATGGTAACTCATCATTAATAATGAGTCTAGTCATTTCGTTACATACGAGATCATGATCATAACTAAAAATATCTACATGACCAGTCCAAGGGTTAACTTTTTGTTGGGTAAGAACTTCTAATAGGTTCAGGTGTGATTTTTCTAAGTGGCGCTTAAGTGTACCCATCCTTGTACCCACTTTCCATTTGTAAGCGGTGTTACACTTTTTACATACCTTACTTTCCTTTTTCATATTCGACTGAGATTAAATATATGTAAAATATTTGTGGACTTCAGAAGTTTGTTCTGTATATTTTGGGAAGAAGATGGGTTCTCGGTGTCTTGTATTTGGGCATCTTGAATAAGAATTTCATCATCATTATGTGGAAGACTGGAATTGTCAAACTCAGGAATTGTAACCCCTGTGTTTCCCAAAAATGTATTTTAGTGTATTTTCTGTATTTAAAATTCTCGTAAATTATTTTTTTTTACCGCTTTCAATTTCTTTTATCGAATTTTAATATTGGATCTCCTATTAAAATCTATTTTTAATCAATAATTGTATTTGTAACTATTTTGTATGATTTTGTATTTTAATACAATCTTACTACTACTATTATTACTGCTATTTTATTATTATTATTAAATTCTACTGTTAGTATTATTATTTTTATTGTTATTACATTTTGATTGTATATTAAAAATCCTATTGTATTTGCTAGTACTTAAGTATTAACTCAGTGTATACAATTTGATTTATTGTACTATGGTATTTCTAATTGTATATTTTCTATTGAATAAATTATTTACTTTTAATATTAATCTAATTATATTTTTGAATTAATTTTATTAAAACCCTAATGGATTTTAATACCCATTAACCCATACCCAATAACCCATTTACCCATTTTCCTATTCCCAATTCAAACTATACCCATTTAATTACCTACCTATCCTAAAACCCACCTAATACAAATCCACATCCTATTTACTATAAACTAAGCCTTATTAACTTTTCCCAGATCCAATATAAACCCTATACTACTAAACCCAACAGTAACTATCCTAACCCACGTGTTTTTTTCCCAACCCACATCAGATCCGATTCCTTTAAAGTTTAAACCATACATTATTATATTCCTAATCTATAGTACCTTATACCCATTTATTAAACTTCCTTTTATACAACCCCACCAAATCCTTACCTGTTAGCCTACCCAAAGCACCCGACCCATTCTTCTTCTTTTCCTCCTGTAGCCGTCAGCCAGATTGTGTGCAACCCTTCCATCCTTCTCCTAACCCTATTATGTATACATCTATATATAAACCTTTATATATTTTTTTTTCATCCGCATACTGCATATTATATTTTTCCTTTACCATTGCGTCGTGCTTCATCTCTTCCGTTTTCTCTCCGTCCGCCGTCTCGCGCTCTCTTGCTCTTGGGATTTTGTTGCGCGTGCTCGAGTGCGCGTGTAGATCGTTCGTGAGTTCGTGGATTTTCATTCGCGGGGTTTGCTCCTACTTTTGAGTTCGTCATTTTTTATCCCGATTTAAGGCAAGTAACTTGTACTCCAATTCATTTGTTTGATACAAGTCAAAAAGTCCACCTATAGTGTAGTTGGGTCTAGAGACGTCTCTTGTTTGTGTTTTTCTTGATGGGTTTTGTCTCTATTGTGAAAACTTGACTATAGATGACTCATGACACAAATCTTGATATGAATTAACTTAAGTTTACCCGTTCTTGATTTTGTTCATGTATGTGAGATTAGTTGTGAGAATTCGTAATTTGGTGGAGACCCATGTGTTATATTTGGTGTGGACATGCTAGATACCCTAATTTATGATGTTTGGATACTTGGTAGACTCGATTTCATGTTTGGATGTGTTTGGATAAATTTTCTTAGATCAATGTTAATTTTGTTTTTAAGGAAAAAAATCTGTATTTTGTCGCTGTTCTGTTTTGGTTGCTGTTTTGGACTGTTGTAAAGTCAGTATCTTAATTTCGGTATAAAACATGAGTTTTATATAATTTCGTCTATTTCCAAACCCCTCTGACCTTACTTGATTTTGATTTTGTATAACTGGGTTATGAGTGTTTTAGTACAGAGGTGTCGCTCTTTTCCAGATTCTGTTTTTCGTTAATTTTGTTAATAAACTATTTTCAAGAACCATGTTATACATATTATTTTGATTTGAAACTTGGTCAGTGTTTCTTTATTAAGTTAGGGATTACCCAGAATTTGGGTCAATTTTATTGATAAGTTTTATGTGATGTTCCATACTCGTTTATAAAATCTATACGTGCTGTATTTTGCTCGCTGTTCTGTAAAAAACCATATTTTCACTATGATTTCATTTACTGTATGAAAAATGTTTGTAAAATATGAAAGTATATTTTATCTATTTTCACCTCCCTTTGGCGGGTTTGGATTTCGTTTCACTGGTTGGAGATATTTAGTTTTCATACAGCAGTGTTGGGAACTTCAGATTTGCCAAACTACCGTTTCTTGGTGTTTTCTTATTTTTTACGACTACAAAAATTTTACTGGAATATTATGAAACTTTATATTTTGATGCTAGACATGTAGGGGAATATCCCAGATTTTTTCTGAAATTATTTGAGAGGTTTTGATACAGTTTTCCTTACTGAGAATTCGTTTTCCTGATTTCTGACTGAACATATTTTATGTTTTCAAACCTGTTTTGAGTTATGATATTGTGAATTACTATATGACTTATTTATATTCGCTGGATTCGTGTGGATGTCTAGTTTCTAGATCCTTCAACGGATCCAGATTTGGATTTTTGTAGTAACGGAAATCACTGTTTTAGTACAGTACTGTTATACTGTTCTGAACATGAACTTACACTGATTTGCTCGTTTATGTGACTGTCTATCACCTATGCATGCTTATTTGTTACCTAGACCTGATACTGATAATACCATGTTAGTTTGACACTGTTTCATGCTTATACCTGCCTGTTTGAGAATAACAATAAATAATCAAGCCGGGTATTTAATGGGACATATCTAGTAGTGGATAGTGCAGAAATGTGTACTCAGAAGGAGACTTGTGTTTTCTGTATGGCAAGTTACCGATAAAGTTTACCGATCAAGTTAATATTCTGTTACCGATCAAGTTTACCGATCAAGTTACCGATCAAGTTTACCGATCAAGTTTACCGATCAAGTTCTGTGATTCTGTGAATACCTGAGTACACTGCCCTGTATGGTCCCCTATGAAATCTAAAACTTAACTTTTTGTTGTAGCAACCATGTGTTATAATATGGGACGCATGAAGTGCTACCTAGATAGTAAAATAACAAGACTTGAAATGACATAATCTGATTTCCTGTATACCTGATTATCCTGTTACATGATTAATTGTTTACCTGTATACCTGTTACCTGATACATGATACATGCTTGCTTGACACTTGAGTACATGATACATAAGACTTATTTACATGAGACTTGATACGTGACACTTGATGCATAATTTCACGACACTTGGCACCTGATGCATGTTTACATGATGTCATTTATACCTATTCACCTTACCATGCTAGTTGTTATATGTTGACATGTGATTAGTTAGTTTTCCTCATAAGCTTGTATCCTACATTATAAGTGGTCCGTAACTTGCAATTGACGGGTACTTGCTTTTCTCTTTCTCTCTTTTCTGCATTCGTTGAATTGCATATTTTGGAGGACAGGTTCCAGACGGTATTGGTGACATGATGTACTAGATGCTGGAATTTTGCTATTATTATTCCTGTTGCTTATTTTGGACAATAATTGTATTTTGAGACTTGGATTTATTCTTGTATTTGGACAATGTGACTCAGAATTATTTGTGTATTTCAGATCATAACTATTTGAGATTAATATATTTTATTTCAAGTCTTCTTGTTCTTATTTGGTTCATATGTGCATGTGGTTGACTTTTCCGGCTTCCGACTCTGATTTTATTGTGATATGTTCTAAAGATTCTTGAACAGCTTATGGATGATGAAAATCATTCGCTGGACTTTTGTCTCGTACCCGTATTCCGTATTCTTTTTGGAAAACGGGGAGTGACAGGGTTTTTAGTGGTATCAAAGCACCAGGTTTGGCTAATGTATTAGTTGCCTAATATATTAGACAAGCTTGGCTCGAAGTGGGATCTGCTCAACATTTCACCAACCATGCATGCATAAATGAATTATTATCAACTTTGATCTGAATACTGATTATTTTGATCTTGCACAGACTATGGCTCGCAGAGGTTCTACTTTCCGTCCCCAGGAAGATCAGCCTGGGCTTGGAGCCGTCACCACTGTGTTGGAGCAGCTGGTCAATCTGCTGCAAAACCACAGTGATCTAGTGATGACTGCTTTGGAAGCTGCCCGGGTTCCGACTCCCGCTGTGCCTGCACAGGCAGCTCTCCCTCCTCGTCCGGGTACAGTTACAGATTTCATGAGGCTGCACCCTGACAAATTCTCCGGCACTGAGATGCCTTTGGAGGCTGAGCAGTGGCTGATCCGGACAGAGAGTCTGCTACAGGCAGCTAGGATTGCTGATGCAGAACGTATGGATGTGGTGAGCATCCAGCTGGTGGATCTGGCCCACATTTGGTGGACGGCTGAGTCCGAGAGGCTCGTGCGGCCTATTGCTTGGGCCACGTTCACTAGGAGCTTCTTGGAGAAGTTCTTCCCCAGCAGTACTCGGGTTGAAATGGAGCAGCAGTTCCTGGCCCTGAAACAGGTTGGTCGTTATTCTATTTTGGAAATTTTTGTTACATATTGTCCACACAATATTATAACATGAGACTTTTTTGAAACAGAGCTCCAGGTCTGTAGATGAGTACGCAGCTGAGTTTACTAGACTTAGCCGCTTCGCAGCCGTTCTTGTGGCAAACGAAGAGGATTGGAATCGTAGATTCACATTGGGACTTGAGAAAGATATCAAGAGGCACCTCATCTCCCTTTGAGAGGTTTTGAGGTTAATTTTGTTTTTAAGGGAAAAATCTGTACTTTGTCGCTGTTCTGTTTTGGTTGCTGTTTTGGACTGTTTTAAAGTTGGTATCTTAATTTCGGTATAAAACATGAGTTTTAGATAATTTCGTCTATTTTCAAACCCCTCTAACCTAACTTGATTTTGATTTCGTATGACTGAGTTATGACTGTTTTAGTACAGAGGTGTCGCTCTTTTCCAGATTTTGTTTTTCGTTGATTTTTTTAACAAACTATTTTCAAGAACCATGTTATACATAATATTTTGATTTGAAACTTTGGTCAGTGTTTCTTTATTAAGTTAGGGATTACCCAGAATTTTTATAAATTTTATTGATAAGTTTTATGAGATGTTCCATGCTCGTTTATAAAATCTATATGTGTTGTATTTTGCCCGTTGTTCTGTACAGAACCTTATTTTCACTATGATTTCTTTGACTGTATGAAAAATATTTGTAAAATATGAAAGTTAAATTTTATCTATTTTCACCTACTTTTGGCGGGTTTCGATTTTGCTTAACTGGTTGCGAGATATTTCAGTTTTCGTACAGCAGTGTTGGGAACTCCAGATTGGCCAAACCACTGTTTCTTGATGTTTTCTTATTTTTGACGACTAAACTAATTTTACTGGATTATTATGAAACTTTATATTTTGATACTAGACATATAGAGGAATACCCCAGATTCTTTCTGAAATTATTTGAGAGGTTTTGATGCAGTTTTCCTGACTGAGAATTCGTTTTCCTGATTTCTGACTGAACATGGTTTATGTTTTCAAACCTGTTTTGAGTTATGATGTTGTGAATTGCTATATGACTTATTTATATTCGATGGATTCGTGTGAATATCTATTTTCTAAATCCTTCGACTGATCCAGATTTGGGTGTCTGTAGTAGCGGAAATCACTGTTTTAGTACTGTACTGTCATGCTGTCCTGAACATGAACATACACTGTTTTACTCGTTTATGTGACTGTCTATCACCTATGCATGCTTATTTGTTACCCTAGACCTGATACTGACTATACCATGTTAGTTTGACACTGTTTCATGCTTATACCTGCTTGTTTGAGAATAATAATAAATAATCAAGCCGGGATTTTAATGGGACAGATCTAGTAGTGGATAGTGTAGAAACGTGTACTCGGAAGGAGACTTGTGTTTCTTGTATGACAAGTTACCGATTAAGTTAACCGATCAAGTTAATATTCTTTTACCGATCAAGTTTACCGACCAAGTTCTGTGATTCTGTGAATACCTGAGTACACTGCCCTGTATGGTCTCCTATGAAATCTAAAACGTAACTGTTTGTTGTAGCAACCATGTGTTATAATATGGGCCACATGAAGTGCTACCTAGATAGTAAAATAACAAGACTTGACATGACATAATCTGATTTCCTGTATACCTGATTATCCTGTTACATGATTACCTGTTTACCTGTTACCTGTATACCTGTTACCTGATACATTATACATGCTTACTTGACACTTGACTACATGATACATGAGACTTGTATATATGAGACTTGATACGTGACACTTGATGCATGATTTCATGACACTTGGCACCTGATGCATGTTTACATGATGCCATTTATACCTATTCACCTTACCATGCTAGTGGTTATATGTTGACATGTGATTAGTTAGTTTTTCTCATGTGCCTGTATTCTACATTATAAGTGGCCTGTAACTTGCAATTTGACGGGTACTTGCTTTTCTCTTTCCCACTTTCCTGCATTCGTTGATTGCAGATTTTGGAGGACAGGTTCCAGACGGTATTGGTGACATGATGTACTAGAAGCTGGAATTTTTCTATTATTATTCTTGTTGCTTATTTTGGACAATAATTGTATTTTGAGACTTGGATTTATTCTTATATTTAGGCAATGTGACCCAGGATTATTTGTGTATTTCAGATCATGACTATTTGAGATTAATATATTTTATTTCAAGTCTTCTTGTTGGAATTTGGTTTATATGTGCATGTGGTTGACTTTTCTGGCTTCCGACTCTGATTATATTATGATATGTTCTAAATATTCTTGAACAGCTTATAGATGATGAAAATTATTCGCTGGGCTTTTGTCTCGTAGCCGTATTCCGTATTCTTTTTGGGAAGCGGGGCGTGACAGGAATACTATCAAACTCTCTAACATTAACTGTTAGGTTTCGAGAGCAATCACAGATTATACAGCAGAAAAAAAATTTCAAAATGTTGAAAACTAGCCATGGATCCATGCGAAAACCTTAAATCGTGTTTAGGTGTTATAACTTAAAGATGGATCTGGTGTCTCCAAAATATGCCAATCACAGCACTACAAAGGTTGCGGTGCCTCTACTGTATCCACACAAACAGATCAAATCAATCTCTCTCCCACGCTGCGGTGCTAATTGCGGGAAAGGGATGTTCCTCATGATCTCTCTCTCTCTTACAACTTTATAATGGCTAGGGTTTTCTCCTGTGTTTTCTTCACAGAAATATATGGTATATATAGGTGCAGAAAATCAACCCTAAGATAGTGGTGAAGCAGTTGGGCTCACAATCTGACGTGGGTCAGATTCGTGGGTGGTTCTTCTAACTTTAGTTGGCCCATTTAATCTAATTAATAACCTAACCATGTCAGGAGTCCAAATCTTACTTGGATACCCAATTAAATTCATCTCATGAATTTAAATCCCAATTTCGATCCATTCTAAATGGGTCACCCTGTACGTTTCCATTACGTTGACAGTAATACTAAAATCAAATTCCAGTGTTACAAACAGTGAGCGGTATCTAGCAATACATCACTGCTACTTAAGTAATGGGAATACCAGTGATTTGACATAACATATCCATGACAATTGCGACCATGTAGTCTAGTCCTTTTGTCCAAATACTTTAATTGACCACAACGCATAGAGTGTGTCATCCTTATATAGTTCAATATTTGGTTTCTTGATGTCCGAGTAGACTTACTAAAACAAATGAGCTCAATATCTCATATTGACTCATTTAAGCACGGTCATACATTTTGCAGTCTCACTCAATCAATGGGCCATAGATATCGCTCATGTTATGTAAGAGGGACAAATCTTATCTAAGTCACTCACATCCATCAGCATGATTTGTAGTATATTCAATAGTCGACTTTATAATCACCTTATTACAGGTAAAGTTTGACGGAATTAAAACATATAGTAAAATATATAACTTCTCATGTATGGAACCGTAGTGACTTCAAGTCAAAGAACTACGTACACCATGGTCACTATGAGAACCGCTTATGACACTAACGTAACGATCCATGCAGCGTTCTCATGGTGGATCAGTCCAGTACATTATTACTGTAATATGTACCCATGTGAAGACTTGATATTTCATATCCATGACCCGTGAGAATGGTCATCAGTCTACGCACACACGTCTATATGTATTATTATTGTCCTAATTCATAATAATACTTGACTATGGATATTTAAGAATAGTGTTCTGATTTCAGTCAATAGGATCTCACAATCAAGTCATGCACTTGATATCCCATGACATTGAACTTACTATTCTAAGGAAATTATTATGTTCATTTAATTCACAATAAATAAAATGCCTAAATAGAAAATAAATGTCATTATGCAATGGAAACTAGTAATGTCAATATACAACTGGCCTCTAGGGCATACACCAACATTAACGGTGGAACATAATTAGTGCGAGGGATATTGGTGGATTCTTGTCAACTTTGGCAATGTGAACGTGATGATGACATTAGTGTATGAAAATTATAAATTAATACGAAAAAAATTTAACAACTAACAAATTAAGAACTATGAGATACCGTACCAGAAGAATTGCAAGAGTAAAATAAGAAAACTTCTTCACTTCTTCCACAAATTGCAAGAGTAAATTGAGAGAGTTAGAGGGCTGAAAAAATTTGTTTGGAATAATTTGAGAGAGTTTAGACTTGAGACTATTGTTTGGAAAAAATTGAGAGAGTTACAAGAATTGTTTGAAAGTTTTGATGTGAAAAAAAGGTATGGAAGGGGTCTCTATTTATAGACTTTCATATTTTTTTTGTTTCCTATTATTCCCCCACAAAACTAGTCATTTTTAACCGTTGAGGAGATATTCTAGTAAGTTAATACTTTTATTATTAAAAAATCTCAATGGCCTGCCCGACCGAGCCGACAATTGAGCTCGCCAGGCTAGCACGGACTTGACCGGTCCGGTCCTGGTCGAAACTCGACAGGCCGGTCCCATAAGCGTCCTGGTTCAAAACTGGGTTGCTTTGGATTTTTTTGTAACCCAAACTGACATGCATATTTTTTGCTGGCCAGCCCTAGCCCGGATAGCATAAGGCGGTCTTGTTCGGTTCAAGCTCGACCCAATCCGGTCTAAGCGGTATGAGCCAAACCAGCTCAATTGCCACACCTAGGTAAGAGCACTAGTTTTGGAAAACTTAAGCCAAAAGTACTTCTTTGAAAAACTACTATTTTCACCCTAGTTATTGTTAGGCATTGCTTTTCGAGAGGGCTTTTGGTTCTGAAAGCACTTTTAAACTCAAATTAAATGTTTGACGAACTTAATTAATAAGTGCGTTTAGGCCAATGTACTTTACCAAAATTAGTATTTTTAGATTTTATTCTCAAAGCACCTAAAGTGATGCTTATAAGTTTTCAAAATGTAATTTTTCTTATTAAGAAAATCTACAGTTAAATATATTTCTTTCTAACAACACTTATGGTAACACATTTGACAAAAATATTTTTCATTCACAGCAATATCAAACAGAGCATAACACACCTAAAGTGATGTGTTTACTTACTAAGAAACTTTTTAGGGTAAGACATATTTTTTATAATACATTAGATTAAAAACATCTTTCGTCCAAAACTTCAGGCCTACGCGGGCTTCAACTTCGTGTGAAGTTCATTTTGGATGGATGGATTGGTTCCTCATCTTAGAAAATAGTAATTTAGTTACGAAACTTTCATCCCCCATTTCACAAATTGTAGCCTTTGTTCATAGTGATTCCTGAAAAGACATGGGTCGCTCACAAATGTTGAAATTCCACATAACTCATTTTTACATATATTCCATATAATGCCCTAATAAGGTCAGGCACATTTCCAAACTTATTTTTATTAGCCTAAGTTATTTTAACCCTAACTAAGCCCTAATCCAATTTGCTAAAATACTTTTCTACCTCTTTTTCTCTCTTCTCTCCTTTTAAAGCCTACTTGTAACCTCCCACCACCACCACTCCAGCAACCCAACACCCCTTTGTGTGTCTATGTCAGCCTTAATCCACACCTCTAGCCCCACCGCCTTCCTCTCCATCCATCCATATCCACTTGTGCCTCCCTCCTCATTTCCCTTTTTTCTAAAGCATCTTTCTCTTCTCAAATCAACCAAATATAAATTTTGTGCACATTAAACCAAAGCTTCCATGGATTGAATATGGAGGTAGTTTAATAAAATTAAAAAGACAAAGTATTGTCATTTTATTTCAAAAGCTAATTGTCACGCCCCGCTTCCCAACAGTATGGAAACGCAGGTACGTAATTGAGATCCAGCGAATGATATAAGTATACAAACTCATATCATCCATAAGCTATACAATATTAATAAGCTCAACAATACATGTAATAATAATCACATGAACAAGAATAGAATACAATAACCAATATCTGATATACAAGAATTTCGGTCAAAAGCTTGGATATAAAATGCACGAAAATAACGATATTGCTGGGAATAAAATAACATAAACAAGAAAATTAAGCAAGCTAAAATTTTAACCCCATTCTTTATAATGTGTGATCACCAAGTCCTTCTGTCATTTCCTTTTTTTACCTACAAGCTCAACATCTAAAGTTTGGTGGGAGATCCATTAGAGCAAGCTACAGACGGCAAGTAGTAATAAGCATTGAAATAATAAAATATGATATAGCAAAGAACAATGAACTGAAATGATATGATCATGTATACATGAAATGACGGTAAGATGCAATCATAACAATGAGGTATAATCAATCGATATGCAATAGTCAATAAGCAAGAGTCGGTGATAGGATCAATAATCAATAATCAATGATGCAACAGTCGATAAATAATAATCGATAATCAATAATGCAATGGTCAATAACAATAGTCGATAATCAATGGTCGATGAACAATAGTCGATAATCAATAATGTAGTGTCGATGTTCAGTGTCAGTCTTATGTCTATCAATATTTCATTAACCTATCTAATGCACGCAATTCTGTGTTTCATACCACATGTTCGGGTTAGGGTTGACATTTGGGTCGAACGGGCCGGGCCGGGCCGGACCCGCCCGGGTTGGACGTTGACATGGGCGGGTTCGGACAGGGTTGGTGCCTTAAACGGGCCGGGCCGGGCCAGGTCAAAAATTGGAAAAGGCGACCCGCCCAACCCGTGAACCCTTACGGGTCGGGTCGGGTCGGGTCGACCCGCGGGTTGGCCTGTTTAGATAGATATGTTTTTATTTTTTATTTTTTTAACTTATAATAATAATAATAATAATAATAATAATAATAATAATAGTAATAATAATAATAATAAACATCATAATAATAATAATAAGATTGAAAGAGTGAAATTGGCAAAAAATATTGAAATATTATTCATATGAATTTAAGTTATACAAGTTTCATAATTTCTAATGAAATGAAGAATTCAATTCACAAATATATTTTATACACTAACATATTTCTTATATACAATTTTAATTTACTTCAATTTTTCTAATTTGAAATAACAAGCAAAGATATAATACAATTTCTAACGTGTCAGGCGAGTTGCTATTACTAGCAAAGCTATTGTTGTTGTTGTTGTTGTTGTTGTTCTTCCGGCGAGTTGCTCCCACTTGTGGACGTTGATAATGCTTTTCCTTATGTCATATCTTCAGTCTTCAGTTAGTCTTCTGTGCAAACGAGCATCTCTAATGTGTCGGGCTTCAAGCGATTCCTGTAATCAGTTAGAACTTTGCCACTTGAAGAAAATGCACTTTCAGAAGCAACTGTAGGGACAGAAGGAGTTAGTAAATCTTTATCCATAATTGACAGAATACTAAAAGTGTGTTCATGGTCTTTCCACCATTGTAAAATATCTAGTGGAGAAGAAGAAGACTCAGAATCTTATTGGTTATACCAATTTAATTCATTTGGTTGATTAGTCCTAGATTTTTTTGATTGAATTAGTGCAAGTAAATTAAATGTTCTATCATCAAATTTACTCTTACCCTTACCTTTAGAATAGCAGAAGAAGAACTAACTACTGAAGTTGTACTACTAGAAGAAAAACTTCTAACATAATAATCATACAAGTTATTTAATGTAGATTCAAATTGAACTAAAAAAGTAGCGCAATCAATTACTATTTCTACATTTTCCCCAAGTAATGCAAAAAATATTTCAATCAAACTCTTCGTACCTTTTAATTTGATACGAGGATCCATAACGGTAGCAACACAAATCAACATAGGAGGAAAAAAATAATACTTCAAAAAAATTTTGTATGCAGGTTTTACAATATCACCAACATAAGTATCACTTAACATTTCGTTAAATGTTTGCATCATGCTAACTAATGAAATAAAAATCCTACTATAAGTAGATTCATATGTTTTTGAAAATTTTAAAGTTGCGGTTTTAAAAGGTTCTAAAAATTTCAACAAAGATTCGGCATAAAACCAATCGGTGAGAGTCATTTCAAAATTTTGCATATTTTTTGCGATACAAAAATCATTTATAACTGCTTTATATTCGGTAACAATATGTAGTAAATCAAAAGTAGAGTTCCATCGGTGCTTAAAATCCTTTGGAAATCCTTCAAAAGGTACATTTGAAATCCTACACCAATTTTTCCATTCTTGAAATACACTGGGACTTAATGCAATGAAATGTACACAATTTCTAATTTTAAGTATATAAGGATCGGCTATTTTTAATGCATCTTGAACACATAAATTTATAATATGACATACACATCTAATATGAAAAATATTGTCAGATGGAGGATTTAATGCGGATTTTAAAGTAGTAATTGCTGCATTGTTGTTAGATGCATTATCAAAACTAATACACATAATTTTATCGCGAATATAAAAAACATCACAAATTTCTAAAATACGGTTTACTATTTCAGCATCACTATGGAGATACGGCAACGCCGCAAGTGATATGATTCTTTTTTTAAGAATCCAACCATTGTCGATCCAATGACAAGTTATTCCCATCGTTGGAATATTATTGACACCCGTCCAACAATCCGAAGTTAAACTAACTCTACAAGTTAAACTCCATAAAATTGCAATTAAAGCGTCCTTCATTTCATTGTACACTTTAAAACAATCCGATTTGCAAGTATTTCTCGGAATTCTTCTAAGATAAGGGTTTAAGGCCATTTGATTAAAATTTTCCAAGTCCCTACTCTCGGAATTGGAAAATGGTAACTCTTCCTTTATTACTAATTGGGCCATTTCCCGACGAACAAGGTCGGGATCATAAGGGTGGCTATCAACTAGACCGGTCCTAGGGTTGATTTTTTGTTGGCCGGGTAGGTCAGCAAGAAGTTCTTTATGGTTATTAGCGATGTGTCTACTAATTGTACCGGTGTCATCACCCCTCTTGAATTTGTATGCCTTAGAACATATTTTACAAACTTTCAAATCTATACCAGGAGTTTGTTTGTCCGGGATATAATCGTAAAACTTATGCCAATCACTATTTTCTCCTCTACCTTTCCTACTACTACGGGGTTGTGTAGTTTCGGTTGGTTGTTGTTGTTGTTCTTCTTCTTCTAATTGTATGTCACCGACAACTTCATCGTGGATACCCCATTGTTGGGTAGGAGGATCAAGGTACTCTTGGGCGGGCTCACTAATTGGGACAATTGGTGGCCTACGGGAAGAGGAGGATGAATCTTGCCCACTTTGGCTACGACCGCTACCGCGTCTAGACATAATGTAGTAATGTATCTAAAAAAAACTACACAATGTAGAAACGATGAATTATAAAAAAAAATCTAGAAAACAAGAGGGTTGAGATAGAGAAGATCAAAAAACCAACAATAATTATAACTACAACAAAAATAAAATAAGAAGAGAGGTATGAAATTTTGATACCGTTCACCAAGGATACACGTATATAAAAAAATCCGTGAAAGTAAGAATAGAAGTAAAAGTAGAAATAAGCGATTCCGGAATTGAAGAGTTGAGGAGAGCTTGAAGGAGAGTTGACGACTTGATCACTTGGAGTTGGACGAGAGTTGAAGAGTTGAAGACGTTGATGAACTTTGATTTCGATACGATCGGAAATTGATCGTGTATATGCCTTGAACACTTGTTTATTCAATACTTTAATTGTTCACAAATTGCTTAGAAATGAGTAATAATAGTAGAGAGAGAGTAAGAGAGTAAGGTGTGATTTTTTGATGGGGTTTTGGGGGGTATTTATAGGCTCAAAATAAAAAAAAAACCAAAAAAAACCAAAAAATCCAAGCAAAACGGCTATAATAGCTGTTTTTGCTCTCTGTTGTACAGTGCCCCCCCCCCCCAACGGCTTGTTTGACCCGCGGGTCAACGGTCGACCCGTGACGGGTCGAACGTTCGACCCGAACGGGTCCAACGGTTCATAACCCGCGGGTTGGCGTGCAGGTTGGGTGAACAGTAACGGGTTCGCGGGCCGGGTTATTCGGGTTCGATTTGTTATTTATGCGACCCGGGTCGACCCGTTACTATTTACGGGTTCGACCCGAACCCGCCAAACACTTTCACGGGCCGGGTTCAACGGGAAGATCGGGGACGGGTCACCGGTTGACCCGGCCCACTTGCCATCCCTAGTTCGGGTGCATATAAATCAAGTGATGTTTGAAATTAAGTGGTAAAATTCTCTAGGATTATGTACTCGGCAATAATAATCAATAACAATAAACAATAATCAGTACACAGTACAATACACGATAATTGGGATACCGTAGTAATCCGCAACCAATCGATAAAATAATAACCGATAGTAACAATCAATATTGGAAAAACATGGGCCCCTCCTCCGAGTACAATCTCCTATATTGTCCACTATTACGTCGTAACCTTATTACCCCGGTTTGTTATTATTTTACCATAATCTCTTATGAACATGCAACCAATATAAACGGATATCAGAACAAGATCAATGAGGTATCAAGGGCAATGCAATGCATGGTATAGAGTTCGATTCATTAGATCCAAAATAAATCATACTTAAAATGAAAACATGAAAATACAATTCTAGACAACAATATGTTGTTGTACAAAAAATGACTTTCCCACTGCTACGGGAAAGTGAATCAGGTTCCATCAGGGATTAGAAAAAATAGACTCCCTGCCGGTTCCAAAGAATATTCAACGATACATTCTAATTACCGCAATTATGTCTACCAGTCAGTTCTTTATGGGTCTACTATTCAGGCAGCAACTCATTGTTAAGTTCTTATATATATAATTCGACTCAAAATTCATTAACAATTCTTACAAAAATCATAAACTAGCTCCTAACATTGTTCAGTATCATTTTGATTAATCACAGGTCTTATACCCTATGTTAACCTATAGTTTCAACTAATTAAACATGACAATGTATTTCTAGAAACATTCTGAAATTAAAATGTTACAGTAGTAAAATTTTAATATCTTGCAATCCGTAAGTCGGATTGCAAAAACGTCATCTGATCTGAATTTCAGACACAAAGGACTACAACTTTCATATATAATGTTCTAGATTATATTATATGTAACTAGGTTGAAATCTCAGTAAAAGTTCGCGTAAACAGCATGGCATACGTATAATTGTAACGCCCTGAATACCAAAATACGGTAATTCGTAGCTCAACATGATCTTCACTTCATTTTGTAAAATTTTACAAGGAATTTTAAAACTTTATTACATCAAGTTCTTTTTACTTCCACGCAGGGAAAAAATAAATGAATTACATCATGATACACATGAACAATTAAACATTAGCAACTTTTAACAGAAAGTAATCTCTAGCATCAATCATCTTTATGCCTCCTTGCAAAACCAATGCCTGCATTGAATACTGTGGGCACGTCAGTTACATACAATTGACGCAACACTATACACGGCCATCCTCGCTATGCCATAATATAGCGACTCACTTATTTTAACAAGCACAAACTTGAATGTAAACAAAGTGTGAAAAGTGACTATCCTAAACATGTCAGTGTGTGCAATGCCTAAATGCCTAATGCAGATGTTTACGCTATAATGACACTCATGCATACTTGTTCGAATTCTATGCATCCCATACTACATATGTCCGAAAGCAAACACCTACGTACTCCACATTAAAGGATTTAATCTCGGGCCATGAATAAACTACTAGAGTAACAGAGTCAAGTTTTAGATATCCCACGAGTACGGACCCCAGCCCTGGAATCCACCGTCAAGCTATACGAAAGTCCTCGTCGTGCAAACATCCCGTAAATGCCTCTTGGGCACCGATATATACATATATATTGGTGAACTACCTCCCATCTGCCCGACTATTCATGGTCCTGGAATCCACCGTCAAACCAATCATAGTCCCGAATTTAATTGAGGATCGTCTCACCCACAAGCAACCACAGTCCAGGAATCCACCGTCTTACTAGGTCTATAGTCCAGGTATCCACTGTCAGACTATATATAGACACCCCACTTACGTTTGCCCAAAGATCTATTACATCTTCTCCTAGTGCCTAATCCTTATATTTAAAACATGAATAAGTTACACCACCTAGAGTCAGCTCCCCTCTTACCGGACTTTAAAAAAAAAACCGAGATAGCCCATATAGCCAAATCTCAACATCAATTAATTCTTTCAACATTTGCTGGTACTTAGGTTTCACTATCCTCTAAAATCACATCTTTTCAAGTTCCAAAATCATGGGTACTCATACCCTTCGATATCCAAGTTTCCAATTCAATTTATTCACATCTTGTTCAGTTCCTTCATTTCATTCTTGTATTTATCAATAAGAAGATCCATCTTAATTTATTCATTTCCACAAATAATTTTCAAACTCATACTTCCAATATAAAGTTTCTAAGAATTTAAACATTACTCTTTGAGACCCTTCATTAGAAAACTCATTATTTAAATTGCATTTATAACTATTCAACTTTATTGACTATACTTCTTCTTGAATACCAAATCTCTTTTGTCTCTAGGAATAATTCTTAAACTTCCAAAATATACTTAAAACAGTGAGAAAATAATTTATTCTTGTTCACCAAAAATATTTATGTGATTCATCTCGATTTATAACTCAAAAATAATGTAAATAAAAAATTAATGAAAAGAAACGAAAAGGGGCCAAGCTCGAACCGGCAACCCCTAGACCCAGCTCACATGCCACATGGCGTGCAAAGGCACAGAGCGCACGATCTAGCCAATAAGGCCAACTGCTCAACTAATATATAAGGGAGTTATATTTCTTAAGTATCTGTTCTCTGTTTATTTCTTTTTTCTTTCTTTATTCAACTAATTTGTTTCCCATTCTTCTTCCCCAAATTAATATTATGAAAAATGCATTCATAGGCTCCAGAATTCTTCACTTACTGGTATGATTATTTGTAAAGGGATTTATACCCTTTTTTTACACACATATTCACTTTTTAAAGCATATATATACGAAATATGATTTAAAACATCTATTTTCTTTTTAACAATAATATAAATTTGCATTCATATATCCCCAAAAAAATAATAACTTGCTGATTTTATCCTTTTTATGAGAATTTAACCCTCCTCTCCCAAATTAGTCATTTTTCTCTTATGGAACAAATTTAATACGAATGCAACTATGCCAAATTTTGTCCTATTCATGTTAATGTAATTCATTTTTCAACCATACCCCTTTTATTTCACCAATTTGTTTCCAATTTCTCTTCACTATATACCACATTTCATATATATATATATATATATATATATATATATATATATATATATATATTGTCTAATTTTGTACAAAGCAGCCTTCAAGCAATAAAAGATAACTCATTTTTTTGCAATTGTGCCTAACACTTTTATACATCCATTTAATTACCCCTTTCCCACATTCTAATCTATCATTCAAATCATATACTTAATTTAACTCACAATGCATCTCATAATTTCCTCCAAATAGCAATTTTCATCATTTCAACATGCATCACAATTTCATTAGTAAGAATCGTTAGACTAGGCTAAAATTTACCACATAACACCTAATCATGATTTCTAAACTAATTAGAAAATAAGCAAGACACCAACTCTTTTTGTTGCACAAATGAAAATCTCCTAAAAGAAAGCTCCTAGCTGCACTCCAATGGCCTAGCACTTCTCCTCCTAGCAAAGCAACTCCAAGCTCCAAAGATGAAGAAATTCGAAATTCTCTCTAGCTCTCTTTTTTTCTCTCTTTCAATTCCTTTAGTTTAGCTGCAAATGACATACAATAGGGGAGGGGGGTTTATATAGAAAATTTGTCTGGCAAGGATTTACCCCCACTACCCAAATAACTACACATGAACTCACCCCACTCTCTCCACTCTCCCCCTTCTCTCAAATGGCTGGCCATTTCTCTTTTGCATGCACAAATATACACGTGCACGTGTAGTGCACTTGCACGCTCTCATTCATTTTTATATTTTGTTAATTTGTTAGTAGCTACTATTTGTTATAAGATAAGTGTAAAAGTGTACAAAATAAATGTAGGTTTTATTAGTGCGCTTCTCATCATGGGCTTCATTATTATTTTTTTATTTATTTTATTTCTATTGGATCTAAATTAGTCTTTTAGGCCTATGGGCTTCTAATTTAGTGAAAAAGAAAAATAAATGAGACAAAATTAAAAAGAACTTATGCATAACTTAATAAAATTTTTAGAACAAAAATTGGGATAAAATTGCATGTGCTTTTCACGTGCAAAAATGAAAAATGTATTTCATTTTAAAAATTACTACAAGATGTTACAGCACTCCTTCCTTAGAATAGTTCTGTCCTCGGAACTACATTAAAGGAGTGAGAAAACAAAGAAAGAATTTTTTTACAAATTTTTAATTAAAAAGCTCAGGGTGATCTCTCATTACCAAGTGGCCTCCTCAACTAGTTGGTTCCTCCATACAACTTTGACCATGGGTATAGTTTTATTTCTCAAGACCTTCTCCTAACGATCCACAATCCCAACAGGATGCTTAGTGTAGCTCAAATCCAACTGCTGACCTTCTGGCACTTGGACAAATGATGACTCAGATCGGGAATATAACCTCGTAACATAGACATGTGGAAGACAATGTGTACTTGGGCTAACTCTTCCGGTAGTTCTAACCGATAAGCCGTCTTCCCAATTTTCTTCAATATCTTATAAGGACCTATGTATCTTGGGGCTAATTTCCCTCCTCTTCCAAACCAAATCACTCCCTTGGTTGGAAACACCTTCACAAAGACAAAATCACCTTCCTCAAACTCGAGATCTCTCCTCCAGTTGTCGGCATAACTTTTTTGCCTGCTCTGTGCGTCGACTAACCTCTTCCTGATCAACTCGATCTTTTCTAAGGTTTGTTTTACAATCTCTGGCCCGTACATCTGCCGTTCCCCCACTTCATACCAACACACCAGTGTTCTGCACTTCCTTCCATACAGGGCCTCATACGGTGCCATACCGATACTCGCCTGGAAATATTTTTGTAGGCGAATTCCACGAGAGCCAAATGTCTCTCCCAACTGCCGCTAAAGTCCAACACACAACACCTTAACATATCTTCCAGTACCCGGTTGACCCTCTCAGTTTGCCCATCAGTCTGAGGATGGAAAGCAGTACTGAATCAGTCTTCGTCGAAAAAGTTGGCTAAAGACTCTTCCAGAAATGCGAGGTGAATCGCCCATCTCGGTCGGATATAATAGATAAAGGAACTCCATGTAGCCTCACGATCTCCCCAACATACAACTCGGCTAGCTTCTCCATAGACCAAGTAAGTTTCATCGCCAAAAAGTGAGCCGATTTGGTGAGTCGGTCCACTATCACCCAAATTGCATCATTGCCTTTGGAACTCCTGGGCAATCCTGTCATGAAGTTCATGCTGATAATCCCACTTCTACTCCATAATGGGTAATGGCTGCAATAAACCCCTGGGTTTCTGATTCTCGACCTTGACCTGCTGACAAACTGCACACCTAGCGACAAACTCAGCCACATCCCGCTTCATTCCTGACCACCAGAAGCACTGCTTGATGTCCTTGTACATCTTGGTACTTCCTGGATGTACGGATAACAAAGTGGTGTGTGCTTCCTGAAGAATATTTTCCTTCAATTCTGCTTGATTCGGCACACACAACTACTCTCCAAACCATAATACTTCATCTTTCAGCTAGAATTCTGTTAACTTGCCGATGCCAACCTGCTCTCTCATCTCCTGAATCTCCGGATCGGTCTTCTGACTGTCAATGATCCTCTCCCTCAATATGGGCTGAAGTTTCAACTAAGTTAAGGAAGCCCCCAATCCTTGCAACACCACCTCAATTTCAGCTCAATCGTGTTCCTCTGCTAACTTCTCCTGAGTTGTGGTCAACCGTGACAAACTACTCTTCCAACTGAGCGCATCAACCACCACATTGGCCTTGCCTGGATGGTACTTTATTTCGGGTCGGATATCCTTCAACACCCAACCATCTCCACTACCTCAGATTTAGATCCTTCTGCTGGTAGATGTACTTCCGACTTTTGTGATCCGTGTACATGTTAACTTTTTTCCCGTACACATAGTTCCTCCACTGCTTTAGTGCAAAGATGATCGCTGCCAACTCTAGATCGTGGGATGGGTAATTCTTCTCATGCGGTCTCAACTGTCTAGACCCATAAGCTATTTTCTTCCCTTTCTGCATCAACATGCAGCCCAATCCGTATTGGGAAGCATCGCTGTAGACATCATAGTCGACTCCTGCTCTTGGCAAAGCCAATATGGGAGCAGTAGTCAACCTCTCTTTCAACTCCTAGAAGCTAGCCCTACACTGTTCTGACCATTTAAAACTCACGAGTGGCACAGCTATCTGGGCATAGCCCTGAATGAACCTTCTGTAGTAGCCAGTTAAACCCAAGATGCTTCTGATTTCTTTCAGTGTACTCGGTCTAGGCCAATAATTCACTGCCTCAATCTTTTATGGATTAGTAACCACTCCCTCCTTAGAAAGGATGTGACCTAGGAAGGCGAGTTCGGTTTTCCAGAAGTCACACTTAGACAACTATTCATATAACTTCTGCTCCTATAACTTCTTCAGTACCTCTGCTAAGTGCCCGGCATGCTCTTCTTTTGTCTTGGAGTAGACCAATATGTCATTGATGAACACAGAGAAAAAATAATCGATGAACGGTCGCAGGACCCTGTTCATCATGTCCATGAAGATAGTTGGTGCATTGGTTACTCCGAACAACATGACTAGAAACTCATAGTGACCATATCGAGTTCTGAACACCGTCTTGTGCACATCCTCTTCCTTCACTCGGACCTGGTGATAACCCAACCTAGAGAAGACAGCTGCTCCTTGTAGACGGTCGAATAGATCATCGATTCAAGGAATCAGATATTTGTTCTGCACTGTCACCTTGTTCAATTCTCTGTAATCGATACACATCCTCATCGATCCATCCTTCTTTTTTACCAAAAGAACTGGTGCTTCCCAAGGTGACGCACTCGGTTTGATGAATCCTTTACCCAACAACTCTTCAATTTACTTCTTGATCTCATCTTGTTCCACTGGCGCCATTCTGTATGGTGCCTTAGAAATTGGTGCACTCCCTAGGTGAACAGAAATGTTGAACTCTACATTCCGCTGAGGTGGAAGCCTGGGTAGATCTTCTAGAAAGACTGTTGGAAAATTTCGAACTACTGGAATCTACACTTGTTTAGGAACCTTCCGCTTAGTCAGAGCTGATACCAACTGTTTGCACTTCCTCTTCCCTTGAAATGTAATTGCTGGTCCTCCTAGTGCTTCTACCACAACTTTCTTACTCTTGCACTCAATAGTGGCACCATATATTGACATCCAGTCTATGCCAATGATGATGTCGACCCCTAAAACCGCCAACTCAGTGAGGTCGGTGCCAAAGATTCTGCCTCCGATTTCAAGATCACACCATTCATAATATCGGTCAGTAATCAAATTTTCTCCTGACGGGGTAGCTACAGATAGAACTTTGCCAGGAAACTTTTTTGGTTCGACTCCCAATAGTTTTGCAAAGGAAGGTGATACAAATGTATGAGATGATCCAGTATCAAATAAAACTGAGGCTTTTATTCTATTTATCTGAATTTCTCCTGTTACATAAAGAGGAATCTCATTACATAATGCTTATTACATAAACTGGAAATATCAACAGAGTACCCTAATCAGTTTCTCTCATACCCGTGATGACGTTGTTAGCATCGTCAGCGTCAGCTCCAGTCAGAGTGAATACTTGCCCTTTCCGGTATGGCTTCCCATTCTTCTCCGGTGGATCCCTGCTGGCATTTCCCGGTTCAATTGCGGGCAGAAAGGTCGAACATGCCCCTCCTTGTCATAGTGGAAACAAGTCTTGGCCCTCTGCTGCTTGGGGCATCCCGTTGTTATGTGGCCTGTCTCTCCACATTTGTAATAAGTACTTAGCCTTCTTGCTATGGCAACTGCATTGGCCCCAGTAGGTTTGAACCTCTGAGCTGGGGGTTTTCCCCTGGAATTGCTTGGTGTTGCAGGCCTCTTGCCAATGTCCCAAGCATTCGTCCTATTCTATGCTGCCTGGAACTGGTTCATGTCGGCCTCAGTTGCGGCGACTCTCCGGACCAACTTTTCAAACCTTCTGATACTGAATGGTATCATTCGGGACCTCATGCTCGGCCTCAAGCTCTGCTCGAACTTCCTTGCCTTCTTGGCTTCATCAAGAACCATCTCCAGCGCATACCTGGAGAGTTGATTGTATTTTGTCTCATACTCTCGCACCGTCATGCCTCCCTGTTGCAAGCCCAAGAATTCCATGGCTTTCTTCTCCTGAACATCCATGGGGACTTAGTAACTGCGGAATTCTCCCAATAACTCCTCCCAGGTGATCTGTACATTGCCCATGGTCCTCTTCAGTGATTGCCACCAGACCCCCGCGTCTTTCTTCAGCTGGAAAGTGGCCAATTTCACATTACTTGTCTCGGGAGTCTCCAGAACTTCAAAGACCGTCTCGATTTTCCTGATCCAGTCATCTACTGCATCTGGATTGGCTTAGCCCTCGAACACATGTGGCTTAATCCTTTTGAACGACTCCACTAGTCTGATTGCTTCAGGGACCTGTACTGCTAGCCCCGACCTAGTGTTCCCGGCGATATTCGCAGCGAAAGCATTCAAGGTTTGGTAAACTCAAGCTAGTTCAGTTTCCAGGTCGAGTCCATTGTTCTCACCATTGTGTCCTTCGCCATTTCGATTCCTTCGTCCAGCCATTTCTGGGTCATAAAACTTGTCATTAATCACCATAAATAACAAAACTTCACATTCTTTCAACAAAATTTTATTCATTTCCAAAGTTAAACTTTTTACATTCGGAAAGAAAACTTGCTCTTACATCCATTACATAACTTTAACATAAAGATATCCTAGATCCTATGATTTCTCTTGGCTTCTCTGAGCTATCCCGTCTTTAGTGCTCTCCGAACCGTGCGGGAAGGTTTCCCATCACATGGCTCACCAACTTGTAGTTCTTTGATCTCTTTCTTCATCTCTTCGAACTTCAGATGACGTTCATGCTTGTCCCAACGAGTTATGTTGTCCAGTCGGGCGAAGTGACGGGCATTCACGTGCCGGAGCTTCTCAAGTTCCACACTCAGTTCTTGGATGTGCTCCTAGTCGTTCGCCCGCTGTGCTTCTAAGTGGTTTACTCTCCACTTCTTGGTATCCAACTCCCTAAGAAGAGAAGCAACTACGTCGTCTTGGTCATCTCGAATGGATTCTTCATCTGAGGATTCTTCTGGGGAATCAGGTGGAGGTGGAGTAATCTCCGTGGACTGTGGTAGTTCTTCTTCTTTTCTTCTGGGTCTTCTTCCTCTATTTCTTCTTCGAAAGGAACGAACCATTCTACCTCATCTTCTAGGTCATGATGATTAGCCAACTTATAGGGAAAAGGGGAGAAAACATCACCGTATAGAGCAACACAAATGTAAACTACTTACATTTAAATCTCTATAAGCTGAGCTCACACTCTAATGTCCACTCTAATGTGTCGTCCTTGTAAATTTATACGACTCATTGAAGCGTGGCTCTGATACTACTCTTTAATGCCCCGAATACCAAAGTACGGTAATTCATAGCCCAACGGGATCTTCACTTCATTTCATACAATTTTACAAGGAGTTTTGAAACTTTATTACATCAAGTTCTTTTTACAACCACGCAACAGAAAAATAAATGAATTACAACATGATATACATTAACAATTAAACATCAAAAACTTTTAACGGAAAGTAATCTCTAGCATCTATCATCTTTATGCCTCCTTACAAAACCATTGCATGCATTGAATATTGTGGGCACGTCAGTTACATACAACTGACGCAACACTATACACGGCCATCCACGCTATGCCATAATATATTGACTCACTTATTTTAACAACCAGGAACTTGACTGTAAACAAAGTGTGAAAAATGACTATTCTAACATGTCGGTGTATGTAATGCCTTAATGCCTAATGTAGATGTTTACGCTACTATGACACTAATGCATACTTATTCAGATTTTATGCATCACGTACTACATAGGTCCGAGGGAAAGTACCTACGCACTCCACATTAAAGGGTTTAATCCCCCACCATGAATAAACTACTACAGTAACAGAGTCATGTTTTAGACATCCCACGAGTACGGACCCCAGACCTGGAATCCACCGTCAAGCTATACAGAAGTCCTTGTCGTGCGAACATTCCGTAAATGTCGCTCCGGCCCTGGTATATACATATATAATGGTGAACTACCTCCCATCCGCCTGACTATTCATGGTCCTGGATTCCACCATCAAACCAATCATAGTCCCGGATTTAATTGAGGATCGTCACACCCCGCAAACAACCACAGTCTAGGAATCCACCGTCTGATTGGGTTATAGTCCAAATCCACCATCAAACAATACAGAGACACCCCGCTTACGTTTGGCCAAGATCTATTACATCTTATCCTAGTGCCTAACCCTTATATTTAAAACATGAATAAATTAAACCACCTAGCTCCCCCTATTACCGGACTTAAATAAAAAAAAATACCGAGATAGCCCATATAGCAAAATCTCAAAATCAATTAATTCTTTCAACATTTGCCAGTACTTAGGTTACACTATCCTCTAGAATCACATCTATTTATGTTCCAAAATCATGGGTACTCATACCCTTCGATATCCATTTTTCCAATTCAATTTATTTACATCTTATTCAATTCCTTCATTTCATTCTTGTATTTATCAATAAGAAGATCCATCTTAATTTATTCATTTCCGCAAATATTTTTCAAACTCATACTTCCAATATAAAGTTTCTAAGAATTTAAACATTACTTTTTGAGACCCTTCATTAGAAAACTCATTATTTAAATTGCATTTATAACTATTCAACTTTATTGACTACACTTCTTCTTGAATACCAAATCTCCGTTATCTCTAGTAATGATTCTTAAACTTCCAAAATATACTTAAAACAGTGAGAAAATAATTTATTCTTGTTCACCAAAAATATTTATGTGATTTATGTCGATTTATAACTCAAAAATAATGTAAATAAAAAAGTAATGAAAAGAAACAAAAAGGGGCCAAGCTCGAACCGGCAACCCCCAAACCCAGCGCACACGCCACGTGGCGTGCAACGGCATAAAGCGCACGAGCTAGCCAATAAGGCCAACTGCTCAACTGATATATATAAGGGAGTTATATTTCTTAAGTATCTGTTCTCTGTTTATTTCTTTTTTTTTTTACTAATTTGTTTTCCATTCTTCTTCCCCAAATTAATATTATGAAAAATACATTCATAGGCTCCAGAATTCTTCACTTACTGGTATGATTATTTTTAAAAGGATTTATACCATTTTTTACACATATTCACTTTCTAAAGTATATATATATGAAATTTGATTTAAAACATCTATTTTCTTTTCAACAATAATGTAAATTTGCATTCATATATCACCAAAAAAATAAAAACTTACTGATTTTATCCCTTTTTATGAGAATTTAACCCTCCTCTCCCAAATTTTGGACCATCAATAATCATTTTTCTTTAGAGTTCCACCAAATACATCATTATTGTGTACTCTTTGATGTACATGGCGCAACCCGATCCAATCCTCTTCGAGTTTATAATTGAATTGATCAGATTCTTTTTTTGAATATAAAAATCTAGTCCTTTTTCTTTTATGGAACAAATTTAATACAAATGCAACTATGCCAAATTTTGTCCTATTCATGTTAATGTAATTCTTCAATTTTCAACCATACCCCTTTTATTACCCCAATTTGTTTCCAATTTCTCTTCACTATATACCACATTTCATATATATATATATATATATATATATATATATATATATATATATATACATTCTAATTTGTATTTGTGCCTAACACTTTTATACATGCACTTAATTACCCTTTTCCCCCATTCTAATCTATCATTCAAATCATATACTTAATTTATCACACAGTGCATCTCATAATTTTCTACAACTAGCAATTTTCATCATTTCAACATGTATCACAATTTCGTTAGTAAGAATCACTAGACTAGGCTTAAAATTACCACATAACACCTAATCATGATTTCTAAACTAATTATAAAACAAGCAAGACACCCACCCCTTTTTGTTGCACAAATAAAAATCTCCTAAAGAAAACTCCTAGCTCCACCCCAATGGTCTAGTTCTCCTCCTAGCAAAGCAACTCCAAGCTCCAAAGATGAAGAAATCTGAAATTCTCTCTAGCTCTCTTTCTAATGTCTCTTTTAATTTATTTAGTTCAGGTGCAAATGACATACAATAGGGGGGGGGGGGGGGGGGGGGGTTATAAATGGAATTTGTGTGGTTAGGATTAACCCCACTACCCAAGTAACTAGCCATGAACTCACCCCACTCTCTCCACTCTCCCCCTTCTATCAAATGGCCGGTCACTTCTCTTTTGCATGCACGAATATACACGTGCACGTGTAGTGCATTTGCACACTCGCATTCATTTTTATATTTTGTTAATTTGTTAGTAGCTACTATTTGTTATAAGACAAGTCTAAAAGTGTGAAAAATAAATGTAGGTTTTATTAGTGGGCTTCTCATCATGGGCTTCATTATTATTTTTTTATTTATTTTATTTCTAATGGATCTAAATTAGTCTTTTAGACCTATGGGCTTCCAATTTGGAGAAAAAGAAAAATAAATGAGAAAAAAATAAAAAGAACTTATGCATAACTTAATAAAATTTTTAGAACAAAAATTGAGATAAAATTGCACGTGCATTTCACGTGCAAAAATAAAAATGTATTTTATTTTAAAAAATTACTACGGGATGTTACAATAATACTTGCAATTTGTAACGATTGTGATTTGCAAAAGTATAGTCTTATAATCAGAATTGAACATGCATTCATATTTAGTAATTAGGTAGATTCCTACTATTAACATAATGAAAATTATTATTTATAGGGTATCAAATATAATGTTAATAATTATATCATCATATTCAATACAATTGAAATAGGGTTAACATGTATCCATATACGTATATCTCTAACATGTGTTTGTGTAGTGCATGCAATAAAATAAGTTTTATAGTCTATTACAAGTGTCATATCACAGAAAATGAATAGAATATCGTATGACGATGAATTAACGGTTTAAGACTTGATCCAATAACATGGCACGTGAAAGAAAACTATTAATCACATTCACCGATGAATCAATAATAAATTTCAATAAAATACAATAATCAATATAAGAACTATTTGCGGGAGTTCAATAAATATTTCTTGAACATGAACAATAAATGGGTTTAAGAGAAGCTTGCCTTTTACGTGACGATTTCAAATGTGTAAGAGATGACAGAAATAAGAGAACCTCAACGGCAACTGCGGCGAACAACCACTATGGGAAGGCAGCGAGCAACAATGTCGAGGCAGCGAGATAGGTAGCGGTATCATGTTTTAAAGGTCGTCGAGTTGGCTGCGATGTGGAGGTCGGGCAGCAACGAGGCTTGACAACAAGGCTCAAGAATGAAGATGGTGATTGTTGTAGATGTAGTGGTTGGGGTGAGGAGGTGTAGGCTGATCGAGGCAGTTGCAAGAGGAGGAGATTGAGGCAGTGCAGTCGGGATTGGTGGAGTACGGTGCTTGTTGCAGTGGGTGGAGGTGAAGATGTAGGCAGTGGATTGCAGTAGAATTTGATTGTCGGGTGATGGTGAGGTATGGATGTGGATAAAGTCGGGTGAGTTTTGGGTCGCTTGGAGGATGTAGGGGAGCTCGGGCTGTGGAGAAAGAAGTGGGTTTCCATGGGTTCGGGTGTGAGGAGAAGGCAGGGAGGAAGAAGATGAAGAAGTGGTTGTGGAAGTATGGTGGAAGAAGGCAGTAAGATGAAAAGAAGACTTCGGAGTTGAGTGTGTGGGGGTGTCGGGGCCTGTTGGGGTTGTAGGAGAAGGGCAGTCGGGGTGTGGCTGTTTTAGGGCCAAGGAGGCTCAGGTGCAGTGAAGGAGGTGAAGGAGAAGCGGGTTTCAATGGGGCCAACATGTTGGAGTTTTGGACGTGTGCGGTGGAGTAGTTGATGAGTTGGGGTGGAGACGAGGCTGTAGATGATGGAGGAGATGGTCGGGTTGAGGTGAGGGGATGACAATAGTGGAGGTGAGGGTGTTGGGAAGTTTGAGTTTCGAGATGAAGAAGAAGGAGAAGAAGATGGTGAAGAGTGGCTGTGTATGGGCTTCTGGTTGAGGGAAGAGGAAGGCGAGAGGTGTTGTAATTTGTGGGGTTATGTGGATTAGTGGAGAGATAATGGGAGTGGAGATACGGAAATAACGAGTAATTGGTTTCGGTTAGGGTTAGGATAGTGGGTTTGGGTTTGGGTTTTTGATTAAATTGGATATGGGTTGGGCTAGAAATAAGATTTAAATGTGGCTTGGATTAACGGGCTCGGGCTTTAAATAAAGATCCACGAATGAATACAAAACAAGAATTTAAAAGAACAAAACAAACAAAAGAAAAATATTGAATAATCAAATTACAAAACACTAAAGAATTTTTGTACATTCAGAAATGGGAGTTACACCAAAACTGAGGGTAACGAAAATACAATATTCCCCCACATTTGTTGGTGAGTTATATGAAAACTAGTGATTTACACGTGCGATGCACGTTTTAATAATTTCAAAAAAAATAAAAATAATTCTGACGTAACGAAGATTTGAACCGAAAATCTCCTTTATATTAGTTATGTACGTGCGTTGCATATGTTGGTAGAATGATAAAATGACAAATGACACTAAGGCCTTCTCCCATTACAATCACTAGTATCAGACACGTGCACACGTGCACGTGGAAAAAATTGAAGAATAATGAAAAGGGTAAGAAGAAAATAATTGCCAAACCGATCCACTTTCGAAAATATTTACAAAACAGGTCCACATTCTAAAATATTTACCAAAGTTAGTCCGTAATTAAAAAGAAAATAATTTTCAAACTGATCCACTTTCGAAAATATTTACCAAACAGGTCCATTTTCGAAAATATTTACCAAAATAACCCAACCCGTGCGCTGCACGGGTTGGGTTACTCTCTAAGGCCTTCTCCCATTATAGTATTAGAGATAGAGATAAAGATTTTGGAATAAGTTTAATGGAATTGGAACATTTGTTAGTAACATACATGGGAGAAAGCACAAGCACCAAAAATTTAACAAAAAAAAAAAAAAAAAAAAAAACTAAAACTAAAACTTTCCTAGAAAGGGTAATCTGGAAATTGTGGTGGGCTAATGAATTTGGCTTTAATGGTATTATTCTGCACAAGTCCCCCCAAAAATGTTCCCATTTCATATAAAATTCCCACAATTGTTATTTCTATATTTGTCCCTAAATTTACTTTAAAAGTGATAAAAAAAAGTTCAAAAGTGATCAATATCAGAGCCAAATACAACATTATATGAAGTTTCGAATATATTAACCAAAGATTGTAAGGATAGAAGGTCTTACAATCTTGCACTTAAGACCTTTTCTCAGAAAATTAATCCAATGGATCAGAATTTCATGATGTTGCACTTGCATTTGACCAATCACTTCTGAATTAGCATTCCATGTACTGGCATTCTATGTATGACTTGTGTGGAAAAATCCCTTTTTTTTCTTTAATATCATCAAATTGATTTATTGCTTGTGTCTACCATAAGCTTGTTTTGTCTTTTACTTTACTGTAATGAACTTATTTTAGTTTTACTATCATGAACTTGTGTTGTTTTGCATTATTTTTTAATATTTTAGGTTAATTCAAACACCTTATATACTTCTCAATAATCCAGACCTAGAATTATGAGTCAATTTGAAATTAGTAATCATTTTGTCAGCTTATGTTGCAACCCCCTATTATCTAAGCTAACAGATTGTCAATTCTTTGACTGACTACACATTCTTTCATATTATTATCATTTTTTGAACCCACTCCCTGTGCTTAGAGACTATGAATTCGTCAACTAACTGCATATACATGGACCAGGTCCTATCTAAGATAGAACAAGGTGTGGTTTATATCTAGTGCGGATTAATGACTCATGTACCACAAATTGCTCCTAAAAAGGCGACTTCAAATTTTTACCATAATCTATTCTACAAAAATGGTAATCAAATATTTTGAGAATACTCTTCAAAATTATATTTTGGTAAAAATTTCAAGTAAACTTTTTTACTACAATTTGTAATGCATGTAACAACATCAACACCAGATAGAACTGTATCTTGTTCTATCTAGATATGTCCTAATATATTCCCTGTTGCACAAATCTTTTCATATTTTTTAGAAAAAAATTGGAGTATAGCAACCATATTTTGTTAAAAAAATTGCTCCTAAAAAGGCGACTTCAAATTTTTACCATAATCTATTCTACAAAAATGGTAATCAAATATTTTGAGAATACTCTTCAAAATTATATTTTGGTAAAAATTTCAAGTAAACTTTTTTACTACAATTTGTAATGCATGTAACAACATCAACACCAGATAGAACTGTATCTTGTTCTATCTAGATATGTCCTAATATATTCCCTGTTGCACAAATCTTTTCATATTTTTTAGAAAAAAATTGGAGTATAGCAACCATATTTTGTTAAAAAGAGTTTAACAAAATAAACACAGATTATTGAGCCCACATCCAAGAACTACTAAGCAGGAAAATAAAATATAATCATCAAGCCTCAAATTCCTGGAGGGTGGAAACTATCTAAAACTAGAATAAGCAAAATAACGACATAATAAGTACAAACACAGATCATAAATCCCTCCAACAAAACCCTTGAGGGTGGGTATCAGAACACCGATCAATCGAGAGTAGAATAGATCACGACTTCCTCGTCGTCGTACTCATCCACCTAGAAAGTTCTGGCAATCCTCTTCCTTGGACCCGACACTGCAGTCGTAGCCCAAAAGAAAATAAGATGCTTGATATGAATAAGATTACCAGAAATACTATTACAAGTCCCATGAAAGTAAAAGTTATTTTGGTCTAGCCATAAAACCAAAGTCGCTGCTGCGATGACGATGTACCACGCTTCTTTCATGTCTTTTGGCCTACCCACAGCTCCTCATATGATTGGGGTTACGTCGTTGCACTGAGGGCTCTAAGGACCTCGGACAACATTGATCTGCTCCTATTACAGACAAGAAATAGGCGATTTCTCAATTCCAGATCAGCACTGCAGAAGCCGCAGTTCATCCAAACACGTGATAATCTTTTCACTAGATTTTCTCTTGTTAAAATAGCATTGTTTAGGACTAGCCACACATAAACTCTAACTTTCAACGGGGCATTCTCCTTCCAAAGAATTGACGACCAACTCGGACTACAGCCCCTGAAATGAATTCAGTTATAAAGAGAGTGGACTGTGAAGCAACTCGTCTTTTCCAGTTTCCATGTTTTCCAAACTGGGCCTTGTGAGCACTACACAACTATTTGTGTAATGTATTCCTGCATTGTTACTAATCCCGCTTGGGCTTCCTGTGCCAGGCGGGGTCCGAACGAAGGTCTCCATGACCCCCTTTTTCAAGTCTTGGCCATAGAAATGTGAGCTAAGGGGCAATCTCATATAAATCCGAGAACAAGTCGCATAAGGCATGAACTCCACACCATTTGTCTCACCAGAATTTAGTCACCAAGTCATTTTCAATGAAAGAGGTTACACCACTACAAAACGTGTCATGAGCTTTTGAAACGCTCCTCCAAAACCATGAGACCCTGGGGCCTACCCTGAAACCCAGATTAAGTGAGCATTTTCCTTGTAAATATGTGACGCCCCGAATTCCAAACATATGCAATTCAGAGCACAAACATGATCTTTTACTTCAAATTCGTACCAAAATACAAGGAATTTAAAATTTTTCATTTATAACATCGTTCTTTACAATAGCACAGCGGAAATAAATAAGTACAATACAACATATTATAATAAAAGCTATTCAATCTTGTGACATCCTTTATAGAGACTTCAAGTCCAAGCCAAATCCAATCCGAAAACTAGGAAACCATAAGCTTGTCAGTTGCATAAAACTAATGCAATGCTATAATACAGCGATTCTTCTACTTTAGCAAACACAAACTTGAATGTGAAACAAAATGTGAAGGGTGACTATCCTAAACATGTCAGTGTATGATATGATCCTCATGCCTAATGCAGACTCTCATACTATGATGCAACACTGATGCATACTTGTTCGGATTCTATGCATCTCATACTACATAAGTCCGAGAGCAAGCCTTTACAAACTCCTCATTGTAGAGTTCAATCTCTCGTTATGAAATTCTACTACGATGACGAAAACAAGGTTCAGACATCCCACGAGAATGGATTCCAACCCCGGAGTACACCGCCCTACTATACATAATCCACCTCGTGTAGACATCCCGCAAGTGCCGCTTTAGTCTGGAATATATTGGAGATCCGCCTCCTATCCGCCCAACTATTCATGATCCCGGAGTACACCGTCCGATCATTCATAATCCCGGATTTAATTCAGGCTCGTCTCGCTCCGCATAACAATCACAGTCCCGAAGTACACTGTCTGTAACACCTCATAATTTCTAATATAAATATATAGTAGAATATATTAATAATATAAGTTAGTGGAAATTTGGTAATAATGTTGAAATATATATTGAGATGAGAGGGGTCTGTGCAGTGGGTGTTCACGTGGGTAACGTGGCACCTGTGGGGCCCACCAGAGGAAAGAATAGCAAGATGCTGCTATGCTTGTGCCTTGCGGGTGACATGGCCAGGAGGGGCCCACGTTGACTCCGCTGTGTGTCTATTGTGAGAAGAAAGGAGGAGATGTGGGTTAATTGACCCATATCGGGATTAATACAAGATTAATAATTAATAAAAGGATTAGAGGTCACCAATAAGCTATAACACCGTTTATGAGGCAACCTGTGGTGGAAAGTTGTACTAGTAAATAAATAATTATTCTGATAAATTGTATAAATTGTCTAAGTTTGGGGCCGGGGCATTACAAATGGTATCTGAGCTGACTTTCGACACCGAGTGTGGGAAAAGAGTGGGTGCGATGTATGCCTGAGAGGGAGCTGGGGTCAGTACATTAGTAGTATGGCCAGGGACAGTACACCAGAATTAGCTGAATCAGGGTTCTCCATCCACATCGGTGAGATGTATGCCTACAAGGGAGCTGGGGTCAGTGCGCTGGCCCAAAATTAGTTGAATCAGGGTACTCCCGCTCCACATCGGTTAGAAAGGAGATCCTGCACTAGGTTGTGCATGCCCCGTACTCAGTGAGGACGCTGATTTCTAAAGGAAGGAGTATGTAACACTTCGTAATTTCTAATATATAATATATAGTGGTATATATTAATAATATAAGTTAGTGGCAATTTGGTAATAATGTTGAAATATATATTGAGATGAGAGGGGGCAGTGCAGTGGGTGCTCACGTGGGTGACGTGGCACCTGTAGGGCCCACCAGAGGAATGAACAACAAGATGCTGCTCTGCTTGTGCCTTGCGGGTGACGTGGCCAGGAGGGGCCCACGTTGACTCCGCTGTGTATCTCTCGCGTGAAGAGAGAGGAGGAGATGTGGGTTAATTGTCCCATATCGGGATTAATACAAGATTAATAATTAATAAATATAATTACCTTGGATTAGAGGTCACCAATAAGCTATAACACCTTTTATGATGTAACATGTGGTGGGTGGTTGTACTAATAAATAAATAATTTGTCTGTTAAATTGTATAAATTGTCTGAGTTTGGGGCCGGGGCATTACACCGCCCGACTGGATGCACGATAATTACAGTTCTGGAATACACCGCTCGACTGAATCTATAGTCCCGGAATACACCGCCCGACTATATAGAGACGCCTCACTTATGTTTGCCCAGGTCTCATAACATCTTCTTTTTCTAGTGTCTGTCTTTAATTTAATTTTAGTTATCATGGTCTAGGACTAGCTTACCCTGCCGGACTTAAACATATCGATCAACATTCAGGTCTATATTGACCATTTCACAAAAATTCATTTATCATAATTGCCGGACGTACGGGCCTTGCTCAGCTCCTAGAATCCATCCATCTCAAGATTATATTCCGCGCCGAAGATTTGTGCTTGTGGGCTGGGGTGAATATAGCAGACCAGCGGATCTGGTGGTCGACAATCGTTCGGACTTGGTAAAGGTTGTCGCGGCACCTGTAGTAGGACAGAGGACTTATCGCGATGCCCGCGGACCGATTCACTATGTCTCCGTCGCTGATGGATCTTCTAGGTTATTTTTAACCTCTATTACACAATTTCTCATTCATTAATAATCATTCAAATTCTCTTATTCATTCTCTTTTAATTTATCAATCTCAACTAAATAAATAATTTCTTAACTCTTATAAAGACACCTCAATACATACCAACTTGGCAAAATTCTTACTATTATCATACGTGTAATGTGAATTAAATCTCTGCAACAATTCTTAGAATTATATAGGATTATTTCAAAATATTCCGATAATATTTTAGAATAGTCCTACAATTTTTCTACAAATTTAAAATGCATAAAGCAAATTAAAACACCAAAAACTAAAAGGTGTAAACCCGGAGTCAAATCCATCCATCTCAACACAGAGATCTTCTAGGTTATTCTTAACCTCTATTACACAATTTCTCATTCATTAAAAATCATCCAAATTCTCTTATTCATTCTCTTTTAATTTATTAATATCAAGTAAATAAATAATTTCTTAACTCTTTTAACGACACTCAATTCATACCAACTTGGCAAAACTCCTACTATTATCATACGTGTAATGTTCATTAAATCTCTGCAACAAATCTTAGAATTGTATAGGATTATTTCAGAATATTCTGATAGTATTCTAGAATAGTCCTACAATTTTTATCCTAATTTAAAATGCATAAAGCAAATTAAAACCCCAAAAATCAAAAGGTGTAATCTCGAATTCGAACCCAAGCATAGCAGCGAGAACAGTCGCCCCAAATGCTAGAAAGCCTATTATTTTCTGTGTACATCTGTCTTTAACTCCATATATGTTAGAGTCTCTCTATCTGAAATATTTGTTGATGAATTATAACATAAACAGCTCCCTAAGACTCGAACCTAAGACCCGGGATACTGTTCATAGTGACAGAAACCAGACACTAGGACCAAGGCAGTCAAGCCTCACAGCTGATTTCATTTCTATTTGAAGTTTATTTAAGTGTGATTCTTTGTTTCACCCTTCTAAAAATACACTGGTACTATAATTCGATTCTACAATTATCTTACAAGTTCTATACAGTATATTGTATAAATCTAGTAAATTACATAAAAGAAAGTTTTATTTAATTTAACTAATTGCTATGAATTTATACATGTTTCAAAATCTATTTAAAATTCTCATGGGGTTCAATGTACAAGTTTCATGCATATGCTCAATCAACTAATTCCATAGTAGATAAAGCATCACATAGAAGTATTCATACAACAACATGAGGGAGTTAATTGTCCTTAACATTTCACAATTCCATAATTAAATTCCTTTAATCTAGATTAACACATGAAGCACAACTCTATGATCTAACTCTTTTGATATAGAACAATCAATTGAAACTTTATCCAAAGATAGTTTAAGAACAATTTTAAGAGCATTCCTAGGCATACACATACTTATAGAGAAATCTAATCATCTTTTAAATACATCTACACATAATTATGGATTCTACAAATATTTAGCAATTGATAGAAACACATACACTTTATCTAATTATCATTCAATGCATTTACACCTAATCATGAATTCTACAAATCATTAGAAAGCAAAAGAAGCACCCACCTTTTTCTTGATGCAATTAGAACTCCTAGAATCACCACCTAGCCTCCCAAATTTTCAAGCTTCAAAACTCCTCAACAAAGAGACCAATTGCAGGGCTTGTATTTTATTTCTTTGTTTTTCTCTTTTCTTTTCTTTCTAGGCCAATTTTTTTTGGGGGGGGGGGGGGGGGGGGGGGGGGGGGGGGGGGGGGGGGGCGCTTATAAAGGGGTGTTAATGGGGATTTGTATTATCCAACCACTAAATCAAATAACTACCCACGAATCCAATTTAAAATTCCAAATTTTCTCTTTCCCTCTCAAGCAATGGCCGGCCAACTTGGGTAGCTAGAGCACATGAATGTGTTTTGTGTGTGCACATGAAATACACACAATTTATTAGGAGTCTTATGTAATTTAAATACATATGCTATTCATATAATATAAATCTAATAAAACTAGTTTAAACTAATCATAATAAAAAATTTCATGAAAAAATAAAAATAATCATGCACACTTCATAAATTTTTTTTTTGAAAAATGATACAGCCAACACGTGCACTGCAAACATGTCTGTCGCACGTATCAACACAAAATAAATTCGAGAGAACGAAAAACATTCATAAACAATCAAAATAAAAAATATATAGAACATTTATATTAATAATGTTACAGATATTACTCGTAACGGTAAAATATACGTAATCGACACGTGCATTGAAAATACGTTCACACACGTACAAACACAAAGATTAGGATTTATATTTGAGTTGTCTCAAAATAGGATAAGATGAATTCTGAGAGGACAGAAAAATATATACAATTAATCTAAGTACAAAAATATGTAGGATATTTATATTAAAATATATTACAGATATTACCCGTAAAGGTACAAAATATGTGTGTAACATACGTGGAGCAAAATTATCATAACTCAATTTTGCGGGGTGTTACAAATTAAGATTGGACAATGTCCTGCCAAACTTTCCCATTCTAGTGGTAATTTTTCCACAACATTTGCCAAGGAGGGCCAGATTCATATATCTCATATCGATAAAACCCAACCCACCATGTATCTTTTTCATGCAGACCTTCTCCCACCTGATAAGATGGAACCCCCCTCTATCTGCATTAGTACATTTCCAGAGAAATCTCTTCTGAACTCGATCAATCCTCTAAATAGTCCATTTTGATATTTCAAAGAACGGCATGTATTAGGGTGGGTGATTAGATAAGACCGAGTTGATAAGTATTACTCTCCCACCAAAGGAAAGAGATTGGACTTTCCAACCTGACAGTTTGGATTCAACTCTATCAATGATGGGTAAGCAATCCAACTTCTTCAGTCTGCTTGGGCAAATCGGAAGATCCAGGAATTTGAGTGGGAAACTATCGAGATGGTAGTTCAGGATGGATGCGTGAATTTACGCATCTACATCTGACATGACAATGGGAATAAGGGCACTCTTATGATAGTTAACCTGCAATCCAGACCAAGCTTCAAAGCAATACAGAGCTCCTTTGAAGGAAATGGTTCCCCTCAACTCTTCGTTACCAAGTGTAAAGTGTCATCAGCGTGTTGGAGAATCGTACAGCCTGGTTGGTTTCAACCACTAGCTACCGAGGCGATCCACCCTACGAGACTGCAGTTATCAATCATGCATTTAAGGGCATCCACCACAATAGCAAATAGTACGGGGGTATGGGATCTCCTTGCCTCAGACCTCTTCTGCAAGAAAAAGGGGGCCCGACCATGCCGTTAACCATAATAGACATCATACTTGTCACCAAATAGTGATGAATCCATCTGATCCATCTATTCCCAAAGCCTCGGCCCTTAAGAACCTCCAACAGGCAATCCCAATCTACAGAATCGTAAGATTTCTTCAAGTCAAGTTTAAGCATATAGCTCCTACTGTTCGAGAAATGACAGTGGTGGACCACTTCTTTTGTAGTAGCCACACAGTCCACAATACATCTGCCTTTAATGAATCTGGACTGTTTGCAACTGATCAACTTATCCATCAGCTTTACTAGCCTATTGGCCAGGACCTTGGTGATTATTTTGACCGAGCAATTGAGAAGACTGATGGGTCGAAAGTCTCCTACCCTGTGGGAGTCTTCTTGTTTCGGGATAAGCACCACCTCAGTGAAGTTAAGTCTTCCGAGTTTAAGTGTATGGTCGTAGAATTCCGACATGACTGCCATGACATCATCCTTGATATTTTCCCAAAATATCTGGTAAAATAAGATTGGGAATCTGTCTTGGCCAGAAGCTTTATCACTCCCCATTTGTGAGATTTCCTCTTTGACCTCCTCTGCCGTGAATGGATTTTCCATTGACATCAAATCTTGGCCCATGCCTGGATATCTACTCTCCTATAAGTCCATGCTCAGGGGATCCATATAATCTTATTTGCATCCGAAAAGGTTTTTGAAATGTGACTGGAAAGCTTAACTGATCTGATGATCCTCTTGGATCACACCCGAATCTATCTCCTTCCTAAGGTTTAATAGGCAGTTACGTTCATCATTTGTGAGGTCTCTAGTCTCCTCCAGTCTTTCTGGTTGATCGATGCCCTCCAGAATTATTTCTTTCACACACCAGATTGTAGAAAATCTGGTGTGGTACCATTTTCGGAGCTTAGACCTAAGCATGTAGATTATCTTGCACCAAATTGCAGCTGCTTCTGTACCCCTTGTTAGGAGTTACCATCTTTCCATAACTAGGTGGTGGAAGCCCTGATCTTCCAGCCAAGGTTTTTCAAACCTAAATTCAGGTCTTTTCCTGGAGTTGCATTTGCCAGATTAGAGGATGATGGGCACGTGGTCAGAAGTTGGCTTTGGTAAGGACTTTACAAGGGCAAGCAATAATTTCACCTCCCCGTCCATCGAAATAAGAACTCTGTCAAGTTTATCCATGATCGGAATAGCTTGCATATTGGACTAACTGAAAAGTCTATCCGAAAATGGGATGTCAACCTACTCCGGGTTTGTGATAACCTGGTTGAATTCTTCCCTTTTCGAGTAGCTAAAACCTCTACCACGATGCTCAAAAGAAAACTTAGTGATGTTGAGGATTCCCCCAATCACCCACGGATCATGCCACTGACTTTAGATTGAATGGAGTTCTATCCAGAACATAGCACTGGAGGTTTGGTGGTTGGGGGCGTAGACCACAGTTATAATTTGGGTCCAATTGTCTGTCTGTTATTGAAGACTGAGTGATAAAGAGAATTCCCCTTGGAACTCCTCAAGGCACGTATAAAGATTGGGGTTAAAACCAATAGCAATGCCTTTAGATGCGATAGTGAACAGACGTATTCTCCATTTAGAGATCCTAAACCGACCGTCTTCGAAATCTAGAAGCATGTGAAAGTTTGGTCTCCTGAAGACCCACAATGTCAGCTTTGGAGGGGTTAATAACATCCCTAACCATGTCCCATTTCTCATACCCCCCCCCCCCCCAAAGACCCCTAACATTGCAAATCAGCATAATCAGTACTAACCAGTTAGGGTTACGTGAGGTACTTGGATGAGTAACAGCCACAAGCGCCCCTCTATCCAATTCCCACCCTCTAATCTTATTGAGGAGTAAGGTATTGCGATCAACATCGACCATCGCAAGACCACAGGTTTTGGCTAGACAGAAAATATCGGCATCTGACATATAATTAAAAATAGACGATAACCAAATGTGCTTACCTCCACTGCCGATTCCAGAAGCCTTAGTTGTAGCTGCAATCTTCAGGTTATTGTCTAAAGACTCCAAGTGGGTCTTCTTATGTACTGTCTGAAGCCTGAAGTCCCTCGCCTGTCGCTGTCCCTCAAAACTAGACTAAGAGTTAGGAAAAGTGGATGGCACTATCTCTGGGGACAGAGAAAGATTAGATTCTTGTTCCCCAACTAGCAAAAATTGTTTATCTTCAACCATCTCCTCATCAAAATCTGAATCATCCTCCGTATACGGGTCAATATTCTAAATTAAGACACTCATCTTCTTTGACGAGGGGAAATTCCACTGTAGACGTCGTCTAGGGCAAAAAAGCGGAATTGATGCAAAAGTTAAAACTAAATGGCCCATCAAAAGAGGAAGAAACGACAGGCCCACTAGAAATCACCACACTTGATCTCTTAATGGGCTGAAGCCCATTGCACTCAGTGAGAGCTTGAGTAGAGTTAGCCTATAAATGTGGAGTGGACCTCATCTTAGGCCCAAGCCCATCTGGGATGTTCAACTGCTTGGCACGTGCATCACATGTAAGAGCGGAAGAATGGATGAGAGGCGACGAATCCAAGGTAGGAGTGGGCGGGGGGGGGGGGGGGGGGGGGGGGAACCACTGGCGCTTTTCCATGTGGGGAAGGAGCGGGATCTGAAGTGATTAATGGGAAAGATGGGCAAAGCACTACGTTGCCATCATCTATCTCTCTATCTGTCTCTTTCTCAAAAGTTATTTTTGTTGGTTGTCTTCGAAATTTCCAAATCGAACTGCTCTGAGCACCACCTCTTCTCTCCTTCCCAGTCGCTTTGAAAAATTCACTTTTGCATTTCCATGCGGTGGTTGCAGCCACCGCTGCTTCCGCCCTCACTTTAGTTTCACCCTTTTTTGCTTTATCTAAAATTGGCTCTAGCTACTTCTGAGCAAAAGTATCCAATTTTGACTCGCTTTTTCTGCTTAATTTGGGCCCTTGGATTTGGATCTGGGATCACTGGCCCTCCAAAGTCCCAGGTTGGATTATCATCTCCGGTGAGCATCGGCGGTGTTCAAACTCCTTTGCATCTCAGATCAACTCTCTATGGGCTTGTTCGATCTCATGCGCCCCATCAATCATCGAATCAAGAAACCAGTCAGTGATTGGGGGTTGGGTAATAGAGGGGTTTGTGGTTCTAGGGTTAGCACCCCTTTGTTTCTTATCGGAGACCACATTAGAATCAAGCACAAACTGTATGATGTACACTTCCGCAAAAGTAAAAAACTTAGTAAATCTCGGCATCCTATCAATGTTAGGGCTTCTAATCAGGACTCTTGTTGAGATGAGCTCCGATTTTCTGAGAGCTTTAGGATCGATGTCAACAACGGTCCTGAAATCAGAGATGATCTCCTCCAATGCTTCTCTTTTCTAGCAGTGGATGATCCAAATCCAGAGCATGGTCTTTGTTTTTCTATAATATGCATATCTACTCTCGAAACTCTGACCTTGCTCGCAGGACTCCCCTATGAAAACCTAGTGGTCATGGTTTGGATATCGGGTATTGGGGGAGGGGGGATTCTGGTTGGAAGTGGCAGGTGGTTGAGGGGGTGAAAAGATTTGATTGTTGGGGAATGAGGTATTTGGTGGTGGTGGTGTGGGGGGTCTGGGTTGTTTGTATGTGTTGAGATTTTGGATAGGAAGATGAATGGTTCCCATGATGGTTGTTGTATTGATGGTTGTGGCGATGCTGATTGTAATGAAAGCCCTGTTCTATGGCACAGTGAGTCTTTAAGCCTACATAACCCCGTTTGGGTTGTAAAACCCCTTTGGGTGGATTTCTACATCGGCTCGATCGGGGGCTCTCCTTATGCCAATGCTGGCCAATAGGAGGATCCCCTCGTAGGGCCCGTCCTCGGCATTATGGTTAAATGGAATGGTGATGATGGCAATAAATTCAGTTCGCCGATGATCACTGTGGTGATCATGATTAGGCAACGATCTGAGTTCTCTATTGCCCTTCGTCGGGGATGGAACCTACATTTGAGAGTTCCCAACCGGAGATGGTGGCTGTGCAGGGGGCAGAGACGGTGGTGGAATGGGGGATCAGGGCGGTAGACCACTTCATTGGACCCACAGTCCCGCATCTTAAGTTTGAATAAATCCATCAGTAAAAAGATAGGTGAGAGCAAGAGGGACAGAAAGGGAAAGAGAACATGCAACATAAAGAGGGGAAAGGAAGAAGGAGAAATGGTTGGATTTGGGGGGGGGGGGTGTTTATAAGCGTTGGAAATGGCCTCTGTCACCAGAGGGGAAGGGAGGGATGAGGGAAGGGGAGACTAGGAGCAGGTGAGAGCACATTTCTGAATCTTAAATTGTTACTGCGTGGTGATAATTATGTGGAGCCTACGTTGTGAGCTCATAGAGTGTTAATTCTTTGACTATATGTACATGTTCTATCATCTTTGACCATCTACACATGTTCTATCATACTATTATCGTATGTGAAGACAAGTATATAAGACAAGCATATGGAGCCTAGATTTGAGCTCCAATGTTGTCGATTCTTTGAATCAGTTCATTTTATCTTTCATACTACTACTATATGTTGAGATAAATACGTGGAGTCCACACTCTAAATTCACAGACTATTACTTCTTCGACTGTTTGTACATGTCCTTTAATACTATTACCATATGTGAAAACAAGTGTGGAGCCCGCACTCTGAGCTCTCTAAGCTCAGAAACTTTGGATATTTTGGATGAGTTCGCGTGTTTTTTGATAATATTTGCATGTTTCCTATAATTAACTATTGTTGCTAATTTTTAGTTTAGAAGCAAACAGATAGTGATTTTATATTTTGAATGATAAAGACTTAATCTTTAATTTCACCGTAAAAAGTGGTTAGAACTCCGGAGATTGGATATGGATAGTTGAAAGAGTCCCTTGATTTGAATCTGACGGTTGATGACATGGCCGATAGACATGCAAAATGCTTGAAATACCGGGGTTGGCTCCGGCGACAGACCCTCCGACGCTCAAGTTAGAACCAGAGAGTGAAATAGAGTTTGAGAGATAAAAGATTTATTACATTCTGATTGAGGGAGGGAGGAGGATATTTATAGGCCTGAGGAATAGTTAGGAGATTAATATGAATTTGTGATCCCCTCTGATTCTCCCCCTTTCAAAAGATAGATTCGATTGTTATCCAGTTCGGGGATAAGAGATTCGACTTACAATCCTCATGGGCTGGGTATCTCTCCTAGTGGGCCCAGTCGCTTTTAATGGGATTAAAGTGGCTCATGTCATGTAGAAGAGCCTGAAGAAGGCCCGGACCACTGTGGTTAATTTGCCTTTAGAAGCTTTAAGATATGTGCTAAAATCGTATAACCCTGATTTGCTGCGATTTTTACCATTATCATAAGCCCCCCACTTCCGGAAGATAATTTTATTTGCTTTTAGGAAGTAGTTCGCCTTATTTCAGAGTTCTAGGGTACAACTTTAGCTTTCAGAGATGACTGAAATTGGTCTAAAGCTTCTGGCGGCAGCAAATATTTTCCTGGACTATTCTGAATTTTTCTAGAATTTTCCAAAAAAAAGTTTCAGATTTTTAATAATTCTCCCTAATTAATAGTTGCTTTTTCAAAATTTTTAATTAATTATTCCAATTTTTGAATTTTAAATTACTCTTGGGAATTTGTAATTAATTTATCTGACCTGTCGCAAATTTTAGAGCAATCACGTCGCTGATCACGCCTAGCTCACCCGTTGATGAAATCGGGTGGCTGCGAAGTGGAGGTAGTGATAATCATGTCATGTGGCCTCATTTGCAGCGTCGATCAAGGCTTAGCTCGCCTTCTGAGCGAGATCGAGCGGCAGAGAAGCGAGCGGAAGTGGAAGGGCGATGTGGCTTCATTTGGCGCATCGATCAGGAAAGGGCGAGCGCTTCTGAGTGATCCAACGGTTGTTGTCGACTGCGAGAACCCCCTAGCTTGCTCGACCGTTTGGGCGATCTACTATTCATCTTCTCAGTTTTGACCGTCTGCTTTTGGGCAAGCAAGCTTGTGGGCGACCAACTTTGGCTAGCAACATTCTTGGCGACCAAGTTGTTCGGGCGATCACCTTCTTCTTCGTCAAGCAAGGCTTTGGGCAACCAAATTCGGAGAGCAATGCTCTCGGCGACCTCCCTAGCTCAGGCGAGCTATTTTAGGCGACCTCCAATCCCGGCGAGCTACTTTCGACGACCTCCTTCTTCCTCAGCGAGCAGGGTTCTGGTCGAGCAGCTGCTTCATCGACCGCTACTTTGGCGAGCTGAGGTCTTGGTGAGCAAAGCTCTTCGGAGACCACGGAACTTTGGGCGAACAACAGCCTTGACAACCATGGAGCTCCTGGCTGATGGAATAATTAGCAAGCACACAGAATCAGAACAAGTAGTATAGTTTAAATGAAAAGAGTGTCGAATCCACAAGGAGTAATTATTATATTGAGTACCGAAATTCACTAGATTAACTAATATTTGGAGAATCGAAAATTTTGATTAAAAAACTAATTTAAACTAGACTAAAGGAAAAATTAAACTAATTAAAAATAATAAATTCTAAAATTCTATGGTTTATTAATAGTAAAACTAATTCTAAGGTGTTTGATTTCACCTTGTTGATCCCACACAATTCATAATTCCAATAGACTAAAAACTCTTCATTTCCAAGTTGTAGACCAAAATCCCATAATTATTCAATATCTTCTCCCAAATAACACTAAAAATAACAATTCGTCATATTTCTATGCAAATTTAATTAATTGAAGATTCATTGAGCTCTATGTACATTTCTACGGTCACATTAATAACGGTAAATTATCTCTAATTTCGCTCAATCAATGGTGTTTAATTCTATAATTCTTAATCAGAAGTTAACTCTCAGCATCCCCCATAATCTTATTAATCACACAATAGTTGGCCAAATAATTGCACACATTAAGAACAAAAATTAAATAGACAACCATGGAAAAATAGAATAATAAAATAACATGGAATTCAAATTGTGTTCTCAAAACTATGCTACATCGAAGCCCTAGAAAAATAAAATTAGTTCATGATAATTTTGTACTCATAAACATTTTATTGGATTGCATAATAATAACAATAAAAATAGAATAAAGAAGAAATAACTAGTTGTTGTTGGGAGCCGAATTTGAAGTCGTGATTCCTCTCAAAAAACAAGTCTTAGCCGTACAACAACTTCCAGTTTCTCATTATACTGTTCTTCCTGGGTTTTCGTGTTGCCCACCTTTCTCCACCAACTCAGAGCCGCCTGGTTTCTACTTTTCTCCTCTTCACGGGTCCCGTGCAGCACAAGAACAATTTTTCCTTCTTCTTCCAGCCGCCCCCCTCTCTTGGATATGGGCTTATTTATATATGGAGAAAAGTAGGTTTTTAAAATAGGATTAGTTAAATAGAATTAGGATAGGTTAATTAATAAATTAATTAAAATACCGAGATTAAGATTAATCTTTTGATTTTAAATTAATCGACCAACTAACCCTTAACAAACCCACTTCAAATCAATCCGGTCTTGCTTTATTCTTTTTTTTTAATTACAAAATTTCAATCCACCCCCTAATTGAACACAATATTTTTTATTTATTCTTCAAAGAGTCAATTTGTAAAACATGCATTTAAGATTGAATTATACAGAAATCTTCTCATAAAGTCAACTTGAATTCTAAAATTTTTATATGTATTTTCTTCCTTGATTTTGGCAAAATATGGGCACATTCCTTTAAAATCAAACAAATAAATAAAAAAAAGTTGAAAGAAGATAAATTTTAAATAAATAAATGAGAATTCAATATTTTAATTCGTAAAAAAAGTAATAAAAATTATATAAAAATTACACATATAAAATACCCCAAACTTAAGATTTTTTCGTCCTCGAGCAAAAAAGAAAACCGTAAATAGGAGGATTATAATCATAATTAGTCTCAACTCATCTCACCAAGAGATCTTATCATGCAAACATCAAATCTTCAACTTTGAACACAAATAATAGAAAATAAAGGAAAATTTTGCATACTCACTTTCTCCAGTGTAATTATTAATACATAATTCCCAACCCAATCATATTAGTAATGTAATTAACACAACTGAATCATGTAACAACTGAAATCCATGTTATTTTTTTTTAATTTTCCATGGTTGTGTGTTTAATTTTTGTTCTTAAAGCTTACAACTGTTTGGCCAGATATTGTATGATTTATTGAATCATGGGGGATGCCGAGAGGTAATTTGTGATTTAGAATTATAGAATTAAACACCACTGATTGAGCGATATTAGAAATGATTTACCGCGATTAATGTGACTATAAAGATATTCATAGACTTAATGAGTCTTCAATTAATGAAATTTGCATAGAGATATGACGAATTGTTAGTTTGAGATATTTTTTTTGTTGCTCGGGAGAAAACATTGAATAATTAGGGAATTTTGGTCTACAACATGGAAACATAGAATTTCTTGTTACATGGAATTATGAATTGTGTGAGATTAACTAGGTGAAATCAAAAGCCCTACAACTAGTTCTGTTATTAACAAACAACAATATTTCAGATTTAGTTCTTTTTAAATAGTATAGTTCTTTCCTTTAGTTTAATTTAGTTCATTTGCTATTTTTATCATATTTTTGATTTTCCAAATAGTAGTTAATCTAGTGAATTTTGGTACTCAATAAAATAATTAGTCCTTGTGGGTTCGACACGCTTTTCTTTTAAAACTATATTACTTGTTGCGATTTTGTACACTTGCAAATATTTCATCAAATTTTTGGCACCGTTATTAGGGACTAATTATTCTTTTATTGATATTGATAAATTGCTAGATTGTTAATAATTTGGAATTTTCTTATTATTTTTTTATATTTTATATTTTTTAGTTTTTATGTTATTTAATAGTTATATTTCAGGATATAGAAGTGTATCACAATAGCGAACGAGAGTAATGGAAAAAAAAATAAGGCTTTCAGAGACGATGCTATGCCCTCACTTAACCGAGCAACATCAAGTATAAAGAGGTTGACTATACAAGCTAACAATTTTGAGATTCAACCGACGATAATTCAAATGATTCAACAGGCTATTCATTTTAGGGTCTTATCGCACGAGGATCATAATGTTCACATTGCATACTTTCTAAAAATTTGTGACACTTTCAAGCACAATGAAGTATCAGATGATGCAATCTGATTGAGACTCTTTCCTTATTCACTAACAGATAAGGCGAAGACTTGGCAAAAATTTCTACCACCAGGTGTTATTACTACTAGGGAAGGACTTGCACAAAAATTGCTGGCTAAGTATTTTCCACCGACAAAGAACGCAAATTTAAGGAATGACATTACCACATTTACTAAATTAGATAATGAATCTTTGTATGATGTATGGGAGAGGTATAAATAGTTATTGAGAAAGTGTCCTCGTCATGAACTTCCGAAATAACTGCAAATACAAATATTATATAACGGTTTGAGAATTATAAATCGGTCAATGGTAGATGTAGCAGCTGGAGGTGCTCTTATGAGCTCATGAAGCAGCCTATGAACTTTTAGAGGACAACAATTACCAATGGTCTTCGGAGAGAGCAATGCTAAGAAAAACAGCTGTAATTTTTAAGCCTGATCATATTACCACATTGACGACACAAATTGCTACTTTATCAAAATAATTAGTTAATATGAATGTTAATGCTATTCAGACTAATATTATTTGTGATCATTATGCAGGAAATCACTCAAGTATTGATTGCCAAGTGAGAAATCCTTTTGCTCAACCACATTTTAATCAAGCAAATTACGTGTCCAACTTCCAGCATCAAAACAATTCCTATTCGAACACGTATAATCCAGGAAGGAGAAATCATCCCAATTTTTCTTGGAACAACAATCGAGGGGCAATTAGACCACCTTAGAATTTTCCACAGTCAGAAAAGAAGTTGGCACTTGAAGAGATGTTCATGCAATAAATGCAGAAGACAGATTTGGCGATACAAAATTATACGGCTTCAATTCACAACCTTGAAGCTCAAATTGATCAGTTTTCAAGTATTCTTACATAGAGAACATTAGGAACCTTACCCAGAAATACCGTGACAAATCTAAATGAGCATGTCAAAGCAATAACACTGAGAAGTGGGAGAACAACTGAGCAGCCACAAGCACAAAATACCGAACAAAATATGGTTGAAAAGCAAGATGAATTCGAGCCAATTTTGGAAGAACAAATACAGTAGGTGGCCAACAACCAGTTTGGGAATTCTACGAAGATCAAAGGAGCTTCAAAACCCACGGTTTCCAGTGAGTTTAATTATGAAACTTATCCCAATTCTCTTATGATCCACCCATTTCTTTTATGCATACTTAAAAAGAATAATCGCGAAAATCAAATCTCTAAATTCGTAAGTATTTTAAAGAAATTGCATATTAATATTCCTCTTATTGAAGCTTTAAAATAAATGCCTAAATATGCTAAAAATTTTAAAGATGTTTTATCAAACAAACAGAAGTTGGAGGAGCATGAGATAGTGATGCTAACCGAAGAGATAATGCAATTTTACAAAAGAAGTAGCCACCTAAACTTAAAGATCCACAATGTTTTACGAATCCGTGCACTATTGAAAATTTCTATTTTGATAAAGCTTTATGTGATTTAGGAGCAAGTATTAATCTTATGCTTTTTTTGGTTTTCAGGAAACTTGGTATTGGAGAAGCAAAACCCACTATCATTTCTTTGTAATTGACGGACAGATCTATCAAGTACCCACAGGGGATAATTGAAGATGTTTTGGTAAATGTAGACAAGTTCATATTTCCAACTGATTTTATAATGCTTGATATGAAGGAAGATAAACAAATTGTGTTGATTCTGAGGTGACCTTTTCTAGCTATAGGAAGAGCTTTGATTGATGTCCAACAAGAAGAACTTATTTTGATGAATGCGGATGAGCAAGTATCGTTTGATATCTTTAAATCCATGAAATTTCCTGCTCAAGTTTACTCATGTTTTCAAGTTAGTGAAACTTATTTAATTGTGGGCGAGACATGTTAGGTTTCGAAGGTAATCATAGAATAAATACACAGCGAACAAAATTACAAAAATATCTAAACTTAGGCATGGATGCATGTGAAAACCATAAACTGTGTTTAGGATTTATACCGTAAAGATGGATCAGCTGTTTCCACAGTATGCCAATCACAGCACTGTAATATTGCAGTACCTCTACAGTATCCACACAAATGGAATGAAGAGCGGTTTTTCCTTAGACCGCCGTGCTAGTTACGGGAAGGGGAAGTTTCACCTCATGATATCTCTTTCTCTCTCACACTTTCTGTGATGGCTAGGGTTTTTCATGTATCACTATTCCACAGATACATATCATATATATAGGTCCAGAAAACAAACCCTAAGAGAGTAATAAGATTGTTGGGCTCACAATCTGACCTGGGTTAGATTGTTGTGTAGGCCTTTGAACTTTAGTCAACACATTTAATATAATTAAATGTCCAACCAATGGCAGGAGTCTAAATCTTACTTGGATCCCTAATTGAATTCATCTTATGATAAATTCCAATTTCAATCAATTCTAACTCTGTGACCCAGTAGGTTCCCATTACGTTGATAATAATACTAAAATCATATTCGAGTACTACAAACAGATAGCGGTATCTAGCACTACATCATTGTCACTCAAGTAACAGAAATGTTAGTGATTTGACAAAACCTATACATGACCAATGTTACCATGTAGTCCAATCCCTTTGTCCAAATATCTTAATTGACCATAAGGCGTAGAGCGTGTCACCCTTGTATAGTTCAATCTTTGGATTCTTGAAGTCTAAGTAGAATTACTAAAAACAAATGAGATCAATATCTCATACTGACTCATTTGAGCACGACCATGCATTTTATAGTCTCACTCAATCAAGGGCCCATAGATATCGCTCCTGTTATGTAAGAGAAAAAAATTCTATCTAAATCACTCACATCCCTCCGCATGATTTGTAGTATATTCAATAGTTGACTTTATAATCAACTATATTCAATAGTATATATATATACTAGGTATGCCCGTGGGACGTGCCTACGGCACGTATTCGGGACTGCATGTAAATTTAGTTAGATTTATTTGATTGGGTGAACTGCATATAAATTTCTAAAAAAATTAAAACATTATATTGCTTCCACCTTTCTAATACAATCAACTATTCCATACAGGCCTCCTCTGAAATTATATTGCTTCCTAATAGTTTTCTAATACGACGTCTTTAAAATGTTTCATACGGCACGTTATCGCGACGTCTTAACTTTCTTTAAAATCTTTAGTAAATATTTCGACAGTATTATTTAAAATTTTACAGGCATGATTGTAGTAAAAATTTCGATAGAATCTCTGATGAAATATTATTCCTTTGAGAGCAATTCCTTAACATCATAGACAGTGAAATTGAATCCTCCCTAGCCCAATCCAAGCCACATTACACAGTCATAATATATATTAGGCTATGGGAAAAAAAAACTTCATATGACTAAAGATATAGTTTGGAATCATAATAGATTTTAGGAAATTTTCTGAAAATTTTGACAGAATCTCCCTTAAAATATTAGCCATTTTACAGCAATTCCTTACGAAATTCTGCTCACAATTAAAAATTTATCATCACAGTCAAGAAATATAAATCCTCCCTAGGCCAATCCAAGTAACATCACATAGACATTATATATATAGGGCTCTGGGAAGAAAAAATCTTCATATGACTAAGATACAAAATAAAAACCAAGATATCAAGTGGTTCTCCTTCAATCCCTTCATAAATTAAAGGCACAGATCTAACCTCACAAAACATATTTTTCCGTCCCAAAAGTTTCTACCCAAAACTCATATTCAAATCTCCCACCCAAAACAACTCCTATATTCATTTAATTATTATATTTCCTCTCTCTCCCTCCCTCCCTCTTCTATCCAAAAAATTAAGAAAATAAAAATTTAAAATTTTTTTTAAAAAAATAAAAATTAAAAATCTAAAAAAATAAAAAATTTAAAAACTTTAAAAATAATTCAAAAAAAAAAATCATATAATATGTTTTTTGCCGGATCCCCAAAAGTTTCTCATATAATATGTTTGCTATTTCAATTAATTTGCTGGACCTCCAAAACTATTTTATATGATCAAATAAGGTGCACCGTTCCGAAGACGTACCGTAGTCACGTGTCAACGGGCAAATCTTCATGTGAGATATTCTTAGAGAGAGAGAGTTGATTTGAAGAATAGGTTCTTATTTAACATATAGATCAAGTGGGCAAACATTTTTTTTGAACTTGGGTAATTCTAATAGGCAAAAAATGGGTGAAGATGATACAGTTTCACTCATATCTGAGCTATATAATAATCAAACAGTCTATGTGAAGAAAAAGGCAACATATTTCCATCTTATGCCGGTACTAAATGGACAATCATGGTATCTAAAAGCAACAAAAGTGATGCTGAAGCAGCTAAAAAGCGTTAAGCTGTGTATTTATGAGCGCTTAAAATGGGTCAAAAGCAGTGTGCAAAGGTGTTTGATGAACAATTTCTATGAAGCGTTTTAAAAAGAACCAAAAAGGTTAAACAGTTGACATAAAGAAGTAAAAAGGAGGCAAGTAGGCAACAACGGTGGTATGAAGTGAGAATTATTTTCTAGATCCTTCTAAGAAATTGCATATTCTGAAGTGTCCATTTAATTTAATTTATTTTTTTGGGTCTAATTTCATACATGTCCAAATGCCTCAGTTTCAGAGCTTGCAGACTCGATTCGAGCAGCTCAATCGCAACAGCTCAATTGCAAGAAGAATTTGGATATCAGGATTTGGACTCTGTACATCCAAGTTTCTCTGACCATGAGGTTAAGGTTTTAGATATTCTATGTTAGGAAATTATTGCCTTTAGAATCTTGTTGAGTCTTCAACACGATCAATACAAACCATTAAATAAATAGTAGATTACACCGAACACACTGTGTAAACAATAAAAACCAAGATATCATTTGAAAACATAATAGATTTTAGAAATTTAGTAAAAATTTTGACAGAACCTCCCCTAAAATATTAGCCCTTTTACAGAAATTTCTTACGGAATTCTGCTAACAATTAAATATATGACATCACAGGCAATAAATATCAATCCTCCCTAGGCTCAACCGAGCAACATCACACAGGCATCATATATATAAGGCTCTGGGGGAAAAAATCAGAATATAGTGCAAGATACAAAATAAAAATCAAAAATTCGTTTGAAAATGTAATAAATTTTTTGAAAAACCTTCGAAAAACCTTTAAAAAACCAAACACAGAACCCAATACTCCACAAAATTGCGGGTACGGGTATTAACATAACTATATTATATCATCATTATATACAGTTACTTACATCATCTCCCAAAATGCTAAATATTACAATTATTACAACTATTACATCCTCCACCATACTAAACACCAACCAACTGAATGAAAAAAAAAAATTACATGGTTGTAGGAGAACACAATGGTTGAAGTCTTCAAAAATAGGACCAAACAGTGAGCCTAAAAAAACAGTTAGAGTTTTGAATCAAATAGTAAGAGTTTACAATAAACAATTAAAACAATAGGAATAGTTTTGAAACCATTACCTTTCAAACAGAACAATGGCTTCAACCAAACATGTTCCTCATCACCCTACAAAAAGTTAAACTGTCAATCTGTAGTTGCATGACGGTTTTGAGTGTGGACGACAATCTGGAAAAAAAGAAGAAGCATTAAATTAGCAGCAATTAACGGTTAACATAGGGTGTAGTTGTAGTAAATATAAATTTAACTTATTGCAACCCCAATTCATCAATGTAGTTGCATTTATAAATTTGAGGTCCATGTCAGCTGCTTCCCAGTTCTATTAAAGTTCAAAAGTAAAACAACAATAAAAATAAGTTTTAGTAAGGTAAATCTATCATATATAAATGGATTTTTTTATTTTGTCGTCTTGTTTCATTAAAGAAAAAATAATAAGTTAATAGACGACCCTCTTTCTAATTTTTTCTTCTTATATATGGTGTCAATATTTCATTACTGATAAGTTAATTGATTTGAAGAGTTTGCTGGCTCATTATTGATTTAATGTTTGCCATCAAATAATAGAAAGGGTGATGCTTGTTTTTGCTAAAATAATTGTTTGTTATTGCAACTCCAATTGCTATATAGTTGAAAATTTAGCATCGTCTTGTAGAAAAATAAAGAGAGATTCAATATATATATGCTTGTGTTTAAGATAACCATAGTTATATTTAATATCCATCTCTATGAAATAAGTAAAGAAGTTAATCTGTTACAGATTTAAACATATGAGTAGTGTAACTGTGAAGTTTGAATTGAAAAAAGGATGATCACACTAAAGGCTTGATAGTGTAACTGTGAAGTGTGAATTGATAAACAGATGATCACACTAAAGGCCTGATAAGATACTAATGTATATACTTTTCTTTTACGATCATTGTTATACATTGTTATACATCATCTCCCAAAATAATAACTGTTAAGATCATTGTTGCCATGCATACAGAAATATATAGTTAATAAGATTATCTGTATACTTGAGAGGACACAACTTTATAAAATGTAGGCCAGGTCTAGTTAGTGGGTTTAAACTAAACCACTAAAAAATTACAGCCCAAACTCATATCAACTATCATAAAACTCATACAGTTGACTAAATTAATTGTACCATTATCTCTATCTTTGCTCAACCCCATCGCTAAATCTCTGCATTTCTCTCTCAGGCCTGCTTCACTTATCACTCTCTTCGTTCTTGTAATTTCCTTTTAAACCTCCTACAACACCAGCCTATGGTTCTCTAATTTTCATGAAGCTCATCACCACTGAGCAACCTCTATCAGTCCTCTCTCCACCTCCAATCAATAAGTTATCTTCAACCTTCATTAATCATCCTTTTCAGCTTTTCCTCTATCCCGGTCTCATAGCATCTAACAATGGCATCCACATGCCTTCACTGATCCTCACAATTGGTATGGTACAGAGGTGGCTCAGCCGACATCAATCGAAACTTCATTCAAGTTAGATTTAGAAGTTTTTTTAAGGATGGTTAATTGGTTGAAGAAAGGTGAGTAACAATATTAGTAGCTTGACATTCATCCATCCTTAACTTTTTATTTTTAGTTCATCATACATTGTATCTTTCTAGTTAATTTTGTCATTTAAATATGCTTCCAAATATTCTAGACTATTTGGGCCCCCCCCCCTCCCCTCTCATCCTCTTCCTCTTCCTCTCTCTCCTTAATTACTTCATAATCTACTAAAAAATTGTATATACACTATATTCAAATCTAAAATATAGGGTTGTGCTGTTTCAGATTTATCCCAGCTGCAACATTTGAAGCTTAATCTCCAGCTTCTCGCTTAACTACACTTCTACTACTTTACATTACAATCTACAGTTTCGTCAAATTGGTGTGCATTTGAATTGTCCCTTTTTTTGGATGTTTCCTTAATTTAGATTACAGAACAGACTCGGGTTATATTTTCTAGGTAGTGAACCAAAAGGTTTGATGGAAGAAAGAAATTATTGGTCTGCCCATACCATATGAAGAAATTATTGTTACTATGCTAACAGCTTCATTATAATCTTATCGTTCTGCCGAGGTGGTGGAAAAACAAAGAATATAATATCATCTAAAATGTAATTTAGACACTGTATACTTTAGAGGATGTGCTGAGAGTATGGTAGTGGTAGCTCATACACAGTTTGGTAGATGCATTTTTTAATTCTGTTTAGAGAAAATTTAATAGTTTGTGGATCATCCATAATACTATTTAATAGTTATAATAAATATTGGTGACTTGAGTTTATGGAGATTACCTAACTGAATTAAAAGTTTTATTCAAGTAAGGTTCATTAGTTAGAGTATGAAAAATTTTTATTGAAAGATAATCAAAGTCAAAAAGTACCTGTATTTTCTGTTGAGAGTATGGTAGTTGTAACGCCCCGAATCCCAAATACACTGAATTCGAGATGTTCTACAGGATCTTTCCGCTTCCTTTTGTACAATTTTACAAGGAAATTTGAACTTTTCACTTTACATCAGAGTTTACATGATTACATTACACTTTACATTGCACAGCAGAAGTAAACTTTACAACAATGAAACGAATGTACAACAACATTGAATAATCTTTAAGCATTTGTTCCTCTTTAATCTGTATCAAGCCATTTACCTGCATATAAGACTGTGGGTACGTCAGTTTATTCAACCGACGATCATTATACACGGTCATCCTCTCTATGCCAGAAATAGTATAACTTATTTTCCATATTTAGCAAACACAAACTTGTCACATATGAAACTAAAGGGACTACCCTATTGATGTCGTGTTGTGATTGTGCACTTAGTCCTTAATGCATTTATTTATATTACATGACACTAATGCGCACTTGTTCGGATTCTATGCATCCCATACTACATAGGTTCGAGGGCAAGCCCTTAATCGTTCTTCATCTTTGTAGGGTTCAATCCCTCGCCATGACTTAATCTACTACTGTAATTACGGTAGGTATCTTAGATGATCTATGAGTACAAGCACGTGTACAGAAAATCCTGGAGGGGAATCCCACGTCATGTCACGACGCATCGTGAAGACAGCCTGTGGTAATTCAGCCTCCTTCATGGCACACGATCCTCTTGCAGTCACCAAACATCCCACAAGCGTCGCCACCGGGACGATAATTCTGGAGTAGTGCCCACGCCATGTCTTGACGCATCAAGCAGGCAGCCTGTGGATCACTCTCACACCGCCAATCCGATGGCCCTCATACTCGTGTTTTTCTCCTACTTTCATCACGTCTCCACTATGTACTAATCCTTAGTTTTTATCAAAATCATGAACAAAAATCAAAGCTCTAGAGTTAGCCTCTCCACTAAACCGGACTTATTCATTCATTCAAACATGACCAACCTTGGTCTTTCTTTTAAATTTTTATTTCATTTATTTCCAATGCCGAGGGAGACTTAGCTACTCCTTTTGTTTCAATTTTCAATTCACAATTTTCAAAATGAGCATTTTCAACACATAAATTCATTTGTTGATTTGTCATACTCAAAAGTATTTCTCTTTTCCAATCATGATTTCTAATTCGTTCAAATAGTCCATAACTATACATGAAATTCAACTATTCATCATGTAACTCATGAAATGTTATTTTCACATAAAAACCCACATCACTAATTATTCAATCAAAGGTGAACATTTACGCTTCATAATTTCCACACTATTCTCAAATGAGAATAATTTGCATCACATCACACAATATAATTTCTTTTTGCCAAATTAATTTTCTAATCCTTCATTTCAAATCATTTTTGCAAGATATAATTTCTCAAAGAATATCAATGTAGAACTATAGTTCTATTTACTCATTTAGTCACAAATTATACTTTACTTTATGTAAATCATTCCCAAATTATTTTTAATAAGTCCCATGTATTTTTAGAAGAATAGTCATATTTTTTTCATAATTTTTGGACCGCCAAAACACTCAAAAAAATAATTTTCCCTAAACTGCTGATGCCAAGGATCGAACCCAGCACCAAGGAGAACACAGCCGAAGGCACAGACCAACAGGCCATTTGTGCCAGCGGTATAAAGGGAAGGAGAGAATATTTAATGCTCTCGGTCGCTGATTCTTATACTTTTAAAAATTCATGAACAAAATATGGTGCCACATGGATTCGAACCGACCACCACAAGGAACCCAACCGCATACTCTGACCACTTGAGCTACGCGCTCAGGTTGTCAAGGTACAACTTAAATTCTTTTTACTATCATTCTCTCTGTTATTAAGACAATTCGATATTCAACAAGTCCTCTTTTCATTTTATTTTTTTTATAAAAACTACTGAAAAATTCCAGATTGACTAACATTATCATAAGTTATATTCCAGTATAATAAAATAATTTTTCCAATAATCAAAACACATTTTCATACATTTAATTGAAATTGTGAACTATCACTACCACATTTCTTCTTTTTCGACATCTCTTAACAACTAACGCCATTAATCTCTTTATCAACAATTTTCACATTAATTTTCTGTCTTTAATCATCTACCTAACATACAAACTCATATTTTAATTTATTCATGCTCACATTAACACAAAAGATCTATTTAACACATGAAATAGCATTATCAACCTACTAGCTTTTGTATGTAATTCTTGATGGTAATAAATGTGTTTTCTTCAATCAATCCATGATCCTAATCAATTCACATACAACTTAAATAATAGAACCACATAAAAATTTGCATATCCACATTTCAATCATTCAATGGATTATTTTTCCCTAATTATAGTGTGCTCTTCTTAATCTTTTTCATGCTTCATTCATTCATTTCTAACATGCATTTCTAATTTAGAAATATGGAGAATTTACCCACCTCGATGGAGAGACAAACACAGTTAACAACTTCCTAAACAAAAGTCCTTGCACACGAACGGTCCTCCTCCTAGAAGCGCGCACTCGATCCTCCAAAAGCACCAAAACCGAGCTCCCCTTCTTGATGAAAACCGGCCTCTCTTCTCCTTAGTGTTGCAAGCACAATCCCACACACTCTCAATCTTTTAACTCACACAATCACTACTAGATAAGGTATTTTAGACTATAGGTTTGGAAGGATTAATAGGCACAAGAATAACTAGCCATGAGGGGGGGGGGGGGGGTATTTATACTAAAAATCAAAGAGAATGGATGGCTAGGATCAAGTGATTAGTTATAAGATGGAGGGCTAAGATGAAATTAGGATTTGCATTAACTACCCACCACCAAGCATGATCACCACTAAAATTTTGATTTTCCCTCCCAAAGATTACAACCGACCATGCTAGGAATGTGCATATATCACGTGTACGTGCAATGCACGTGCATGCCACTTGGTCCAAAAATTGTACATTAAATTTTTGTATAAAAATAAAATAGTCTTTAAATTGTATTCTACATGACAAGTTGTATAAAAAATAGTTCATGGGCTTTAGTTTTTGGACCAAAATAATTATTTTAAAAATAAAATAAATTAATTAAAATTTTGGGCTTTAGGAAAAAGGCTTTTTGTCTGATTGAAAGAAGGCTTTATAGAAAAATAATTAAAGGCACATATTTAAATATCTATACTCATCACGATAAGAATATTTACCAAAAATATTGCACGTGGACACTACGTGCAAAATAAAAATAATTTTCATTAAATGAAAAAATCAGGGCATTACAGTAGTGGTACCTCTATAAAAGAACTTCAGGATAAACAATGTTTGTTGTTGAGCTCAAACAATCTTCTAGTAGAAGTAGAAAAATACGATCAAAACTTGTACACCTAGAGAGTGCAACATAGAGTTGTCCGTGACTGAAAACTGGTGAGCGTAAATCTATCCCCACAATATCAACAGATTGGCCTTGTGCTTTATTTTTTGTTACATCATACGCTAATCGAACTGGAAATTGCCGTCTTATCATTGCAAAAGGTAGATCCGAAGACGAAGGTTTAGGGGTTAGAGGTATTCTTGGAATGAAGACCAAATTTCCTGCTTTATCGCCAGTTAAAATCATAGCCTCAATTACACGTGTTGACTGAGCACACCGAACTACAATTAACCGAGTGCCATTACACATACCATCCTTTGGTGCAATATTCCTCAACAATATGATTGGGCACCCCACTTTCAGCTCCAGTTTAAATGGTGGTAGCCCGGGAGGATCTAAAGAGTTCAAAAACTCGTTAGGGTATCGATTGGTGATGTTTCGATCAACTCCATCCTCCTCAGACATTTTATCGGCAGCAAGAAATGTAAATTTTGGCCCCGGATGAAGATTTAATGCAGCAGCATTAATGACATTGAAATCATCATTTCTCGCTGATAGAATTGTCCGCTCTGTCAGATATTTGGGAGTGATAGTGCCGATAACGTTTAGTTGCGGGTAAACGGTAGATAAAAGTTCATCCAATGTGTGACACCTCCGAATTGTTGAAGGAAGTTGTACGGTCTCATCGGGTTTGGAGCCAATCTATATAATAAAGAAGACTTATTTGTCAGTAAGAGTCAAAAGGAGAGATTTGCTTAGTTATTACAAAAAATATGTAAGAAGACAACCTCGTTTAGAAAATTGGCAAATGAAACATTTCTGATATCGGATGAAGCTAGACACATGTTCATGTTCAAAGTTAAGACTTGTACGGCATTCCAAAGTAAAGATTTTCTTAGCGATGCACCAACAATTTGTTCCCGAACCACCTTCGGTACTACTGGTAGGATTTGTCGAAAATCCCCACCGAGCACCACAGTGATACCACCAAATGGATTTTTATTATCACGTATATCTTGAAGTGTACGATCAACAGATTCTACACAAAACCTATGCTGCATAGGGACCTCATCCCAAATGATTAGCTTTGCTTCCCTGAAAAAATCTGCCTGAGGTGATTGCTTAGTGAACCCACAAAAGGAATTATCCAACACATCAGGTGGGATGAAAATGTTGAGTGTGCAGTTCTACCTCCTACCAGTAACAATGATGCAATGCCTGAAGAAGCAACAGTTACAACAATGAAACCATCTCGACGGCATTTCGTTGCTAGTGTATTGTATAAAAAGGTTTTTCCAGTACCGGCCCCTCCGTTCAAGAAGAACGTAGTTCCCTTGCCGCCCATAACTGATGTAATTATTGCATTATATGCAGATAACTGTGCATCATTAAGTGAATTTATACTTGCTTGTATATTAGCTTGTAGGGCTTCAACTTGCAGTACTCTATGTTCCCAAATAAACTTGTTGCCAACAACCGCACTCCAATTTTGCATAGGATGGGGCATGGGTCAGAAGTTATCTAAGCTCTTGCCTGATTCTTGAAGCATTTGGTTTAAAAGATATAGATCATAATCTAGGACTTGGGCTTGGGTAGGATTGGGAATGAAAAATAATGTACGCAGTTTGTGTTCAAGATCATCACATATATGCACTGAGAATTGGTTCCATAAGGTAAGTGGTTCCAACGGAGAGCATTCCGTAAGAATGACACTAAATAACCTTCTAAGTTGGTAGTCGGTGCTCATAATTGCAGCTTCTTGGAGACATTGTACCCACTCGCCATCATCTTCCAACAGTCCTCTGGCAACACATGCTAATTTGAAAGTAGCATACTCAACATTATCGACTGTACGTAAGCACTGAAATGATCGTGGTCCCTTCACAAATGTTAGTAGCAAACGCAAATAAAAGCGCTCACCCGAATTTGGAGTTGCAAAGTACATTCTGCCGATTGCGTACCCCTTCTTTCTCGGCGTCCACATCTTCGAAGACTTATTCCAAACAAAATGTTGCGGGAACTGTTGGTAGGTGAATGCGCGTGCAGCTAAATTTGATGAGCAACATGCAAAAAAATCGGTAAGAGTTGTCATTTTTAGTTCGGCTCTAGATACGACGTCGTCAATCCTATCAGCCGAATTATAAACAACACGATGCATTCCAGGCAAATGCAGTGCCAAGCGTACAACCGCTGGCACCTCTTCATGTAAAGAATGTCCAAAAATTCGCCATGCAGCTTCTGGAGGGCCAGTATACCGTGCATCGAGATATTGCTTGATCTCATCTACTCCTCCCAACACAATTGTTGCACGGTCGTTTCCTTTGAAAATATATTTGTGTATATATTTAACACATCTCACCCCAGCACAAACTTCAACATTAATATGACAATTAAACATTTTAGAAGGATAACCATTATGGGGTACAACATCTCTATTATCAACCTGCTGCCCCCTCACAGTATAAAAATGTTTAGTATCACGACGACGATAGATTGGATAGCCATCTTGATCCATAGTTGTTGCCTCAGAGAACTCTCTAGGATACCTCTTTTGACATTTTCCACTTTCCATGCACGATGCTTGAGGGTTTCGTCCACCACACGGGCCATGCACCAGACAATTTTTGACAGTTTCAAAGAGTAGGGGATCCGCTATCGGATCTGGAAATTCAGCAGAAACTACTTCATCTACTTGTTGGCATGTACGATTTTATCTGGATTTGCAAGAAAGAAAAGAGCGTGCATGTGAGGTAGCCCGCGTTTCTGAAACTCAATGGTAAAGACATGCGCAACTTTCTGACCAAATACTTTTGCTTTTTCTATCCCCTTCATCAAAGCATTTTTCTTCAACTCAAAAACGCAAGAAACTAAATCAGGGCGATCAGTGGCTTTTTGATGTGGCAATAGAGCTGCAGTTATTTCTGGCCATTTGGGATTTGCTGTCATGGTAAGGAAAATATCTGGGTGTTGGTAGTGGCGCGTAATAGCCATTGAATCTTGAAAGATTTCAAAAATATGTCTTGGACTACCAATGAATGAAGATGGCAAAATGATTCGTTGTCCGACCTGATCAAGTCCTAACTCATCTGCAGCGATGTCGGTAAGACCTTGGTAAAGTTCAGCTCGAAGTTTTCCCTGATTAAGCTTATGATATGTCAGTCGATTCTGCTCAGTGGCTGCCCAAGCATCGACAATAAATTCTTGCAAAAGTTTTTCTGCTCTCAGAATAGTTGAATACTCTATATTGCGTTGAAATAAACGATAACTATAGAATTGCATTTGAGTTAGTCTAGCAGTCGAAGGTCTTCCATTGATGACATCCCACTGTTTTAAATTTGGTTCCCATCCCAACTCACCATAAGGGAATAGCAAGACATAATGCAAGGGCAAATATGCTGGATGGCACTCGTTAATTTGCATTAACTCGTTTTCCCTTAAATGCAGTATGATATCTCTCATACCACTAAGTTCAGTTCCATCACCAGGTATAATCACTGCAATCTCATCAGTAGTTGGAAGATTATACCTACGCTGGTCAGTTGCTGAATTATAGTGTAGAACCGCAGGTAAGCTGTGATCCGAAGAACTTGTCTGGTTTAAAATTGTATAAGCTTGACGGAACTTATCTGCAAATTCATTGAACTCCAAACAATCCTGAATAATATTGAGAACATCAGCTCTCAAATGAGGATTTCGCGATGTACAAAAACCTAAAGTAGAAACTGGATCGTAAATGTAGAGCTGTGCATAAACAGCAGCTTGACCTGGCTGTGGTATTAATGACCCCGTTCGGTGGCGCAGCTCTCCATGTATGGTGAATGAGGTAGGCCCCCGACCATGGATGACCCTTTCATCCATTCTGACACCCAAACTCGTAAAAGCATTTGCTGCATTGTATTCTCGAGTATAAGTCCGAAATGAAGTCGATTGTACACTATCATCATCATATAAATCTTGAAGAGGTGGGAGTGGAGTAATGAGCAAAGGTAGTTTCACTTTTCCTTGTGAACAACATTTTCTGAAATAATTATTTCTGGCAGATGAGACCGATAATTTTTCATCATTCCAATGCAATGCTGAACAATAAGAGCATGTTACATTCATCATGCCGAGAAAGTGTCGTTCGGAATTGAACCTATTAGTTACGATGGCCATGTAAGTTAACAGCTGTATATATTTTAACCTATGGATAATATACACGGGTTAAAGGTAAAATAAAATTAACCTATTTGATTTGGACGTAGCAGTTCGATATTGTCTTTCACGTCGGGCCAATTGACTCGTGGTGCACCCTTCAAGTCTCGCTACTTGTGAATCAATCATATGGTTGAACATGGAGAACAACTAACAAAATACATTCTAAAAAAGTTAAGATTAAAAAAACAAACATTATTTACCTAACAGCGTCAGAAGTTTGAGAGGTTCTTTGCAGGCCAATATTTGGCAGTACTGAAGTAGTTTGTCCATTATACATATGTTTCTGTGGTACATTAGAAGGAACAGTTGTTCGAGGTAAATATTCGTCAGTTGCGTCTAATACTCGTATAGAGCACATTTCAAGTTTCTCTCGTTCTCATCGTCTACGTTGGGCCAACGTAGCTTTCGATATAACATGAACATTATGAGCCTAAATTTGTGAAAATGAATCGTTATAATGACTGTTTAAGAGGAGAACCACTTACTTATTTGAGAATGTATTAATTTTCACAGTGTGAGGAAACATAAAGAAAAAGTATTCTAGATAAAGCAAGATAAAGAAGCTTGATAAGCATATACCGCACTGGACATTTCATTTTCTTTTCCCTTTCCCTTGCCAGAATAACTTGTTTCCTTTCTCTACATTGGGTGGTTAAAAAGTAGGAATTAATAAAAAATCAATAATGAGCAAAAGACCAACTAAGTAATAAAGGGTGAAGCTTACCTTGCGAAGAGATATTAGATTAAGCTCGCGTTCATCTCGAATGGTAACCCCGACATTTTTTTGTCGAAGGAATTGCACCTGCAATAGAAAAATATCAATTTTGAATGTAAGTGGACAATTAATTAATGTGCTAAGAACACAATGAAAAGCTTAACTTACTGTTTTTTCCAAGTCAACATCAACCTATAAGGTATTAAAGTAAACATTAAAATGAGAGGAACTTATTATTATATCAAGAGTTGTAGTTTTTTTTTTTAAAGAAGATACTTACATGGCCATATATAGTGATGTCATCCATTGCTGTTCTTTAATTGGAGCAATTGACCTGTATATAAAGGAGGGGAAATATATTAACTAACCAATTGACGTTCTTTAATTGGAGCAATTGATGTTCTAATTATTTTAACAAACCAATCAAGAAAACGTATTAACTACTATTAATTACTATGATCTATCTTCTTTGATGATTATAAATTATTTTAAAAAACGTATTAACTACTATGAGATATGGTGTTTAGTCGGGTGATCAAGAAAGATGAACAGGATGTAGAATGACTAAGCACAGTTTTTTGGGAGAATCAGACTAAATCCCAAGATTCCATATCTGAAGATTGTAATGATTTTTTCTTTCAAATTGATTGTATTTTGGGTTAAACATAGCAGTTTTGATGTGCTTGTGGTATAATAGAATTGCCTTCATTTTTTTTTTAAAAACTGATCTTTTTTATTATTCCTCAATCAAAGATTGAAACCTTTTTCATGGGTTTTGTTTATTTCTGTGTTTTGTGATTATGTTGAATTTTGGGGGTTGAGATTTGGGCACTTTTTTATTTATTTATAAACTAACCATAGGATGTATCAAGTTTGTTTCAAAATATACCCTAAAGTTGGTTGATTCAGTTTTCTCTTATGAATTGTTTTTCGAATTTGTCTGATGGAGTAACGAGTAGTATTAGAATTCTTGTTTAGTAGATTCTCTATTAGTTCTTATTCGCGAAGCTTTTTTATCCTCCCGTATTATTCTCTGTTCTAATAAATTAATTATGTTAATATTAGTTGGTTTAAATTTCTTTTCATGAAAGTATGCTAATTGTGATCATTTATCTTTTGCAGCTAATTAAATCTTTTCATGATAACTGTGTATATTGCTGGTAAATGGAGATGAATTTCAGTTGGTGCTTTCTGACCACCCTAGTTGATTATCTTGTTTTCTATAGATGATATTAGTTGTAGTTGGCACTTTTATAGACATGGCATTTTTATTTGGATAATATGCTTTGAGTGGTGAAGCAGGATGATATCATACACACCTCCTTGGGCTATATAGATTCAATGTGTATATACCTGGTGATGGGTAGGGGCGGATCTAGGTGAAAGATATGGTGGGCAATTGCCCACCTTAGTTTTTTAAAACACTAAATATTTAGTACCAGAAATTTGAGAGAGCTATTAAAATCCAAGCTTTTGCACACTTTTGCCCACCTTTCCTCAAGTAAGAACTCTATGTTAAGGCAGTAGTCCAAAGCCTTATCATCCATTACAACCAATTAGAGATATGGAGATAGGGAGAGAAAGGTTGTACAACCTATATAGGCTAGTGCCAGCTTAAGACCTGGAAGTTAAGGCTATGATTCTGTCCTAGTCCATTGGACTCATCAAATGAAAACTTCTCCGTTAATTGGGTGATGTTAGCATTGTTTGAACATAAATTTTCTTTAGCTAATTTGACTGTGTTTTATACACTTCAAACCCTTGTCATTGATTTTTTTTTTAATAAAAAGATTCATCCAATAAGAAGAAAACACAAAAAAAGTTCTGAATGGAAATACCCATTTAAAATGTCTTATCTTTTGTTAAGGTGCTTTTTTTAATTTTTAGAAGTTAATGTTTTTTCTCAAAATGTACTATGTTTGATTGACAATAATTTTCATATGGGAAAAGCAAGTTTAATTGCCATGTCATTATTGAGATAAAAGAGAATATGGGGGCTAGGGTGTCACCCTATCTAACTTAGCTAAAGAGACATCTCAAACTTCATTATCGACTCTCTAAAATGAAAATCCACATCATTGAATATGATCCACATCACAAAAACTATTTCTATACAAAATTTTAAATGATTTCAACAAATTTTAACCACACAACCTAAAAATGAAGTAATTCTAGACTTTGTAGAATGTCATTTTTTCGGTTGCATGATAAACGGTTAAAACTCGTGGATTTCTTTTAAAATTTTGTACACATACTATTTAAGATGTAGTTCACATCAAATGGTGTGGATTTTTTGTTTGGTTAACTGAGATATCAATTTTGAGATTTGTTCCAAGCTAGGTTAATCTGGGGACACCCTAGCCCCTTCATTTAAAAAAAAATAGTTTTAAAGGTGAGTAGTTTAAAGCAATAATAAAAAAGTCAAAGGAGATAATAGAAAACCACAATCAAATAAGATCCTGGAGACAAATTTTTACTTTGAAAATACTATATACTTTTGCCCACCATGACAAAAGTTTCTGGATTCGCCACTGGTGATGGGCGTAAGAAGATACAACCACTATTATATGTTTTTTTTCAGCCTGAAATGATCTAGTTACTCTTTTTTCTGGCCTGTGGCGTGAAAGAAGTCGAGAAAAGGAAGATGTTTCCCTTCTTAGTTCAGCTCATGGCCCGACTCCATTAACGTAGCTGTTCCTTAAGCTTTCCTTCTATGAATGATTCTGCCATGCAGAAGTTGAACTCATTTACATTGCAAAAGTTAGTTTTATTATTGCATGTTGAAGCACAACAAATTTATAGGAAAGTTGATATTTAATGACACAGCATAATACCTTAGAATGATTATCAGACTGATATCTTAGAAAGTAAATTGGAAACTACAGTTATTTATTTAATTCATTTTCAATTTGTTTAAGTGTGAAGTTGCATATCATGTGTTGTTATGCTGAATTACTTCATATTTGTAAAATATGGTTTTGTTTAAATTAGCTATACTCTGCCTGCCATCGATCAATTTAACTATTTTTGTTAAAGTTTTATATTAGAGGATATATCTTCCGCTGGTACACAGTGACTACCAATTCTTCATCTATTGTCTATATGCAAGTAATCCGCATTAATTTTGTCAGGGATGCTTTCTTGTTTCTTCTGCTGTCACAAACACTGAAGGAAACCAATATGCAAAGGCAGAAAACATGGTAAGGTGTCTTTCGGCCAAATATTGAACTTATTTGATTCACCTTTACGTTTTGTTTAATAAAAGATTCTCTTGAAATGGCCGATAATTAGTTATGTTCATGATTATGCTTATTGGATTAATCTTGTATTACTCTGTTATATTGTTTTAGTTGAATGAAGGAAACCAATAGCATCTTGTTTTTTTGCTGGTTGGGAAGGTTGGATTAGAAGCATGTCTATAATGTTCTTGGTGATGCCCAATCACTCATGCCATGAGAGTACAACTTTCCTCAATTTAATACTTCCTTTCCTCTCATCTGACTACGTCCAAGTTAGTAAAAGACACTGCATAGCTGGTGTGGATACAATGAAGTATTCTATGTAATAAACAAACCTAGAATAAACGCTATGCATTCTACTTAAATCAGGCAAAAATCGCCACTCATTCTAAACCCAACTCGCCACATCCACAACTCTACTTGACGAAGCGATAGGAGCTGAAGTCATTGAAAATTTGGAACCATCCTCAGAAACATGATAAGCTTCCACACGTACAACACTAAGCCCATTGCCTACACCTACAACACTACAAACTCTACAGTGCAAACTCTTCGAAATCAACAATACTAAGCCCATTGTCAACACCTACAGAATTATCCATCATTTCCAATATCGAAATCAACAAAATTCTCCTTAATCCCTCCCAAACCACCCACATTGACTTCCTTCAATACCCAAACATACGTGCTTTTAAAGATACCCAAATTTCTCAATACCCAAATCTCTCTCAATACCCAAATTAGTAATCTGTGAACACACAAATATCCAAATCTCTCTCAATACACAAACTTCCTTCAATACCCAATTCTTCTAATCTGTCAATACCCAAATTAGAATACCATTCCAATTAACTTTACGGGTGTTTTGCATTCACACAATACCACATAAACACTATATTTTGGTCATCCTGCTTCAATTTTATGGATAACAACCTCATCAATTCCCCAATCAAGTGAATGATCAAACATTTAATTAGTCATCGAAATGATCAAAATATTTGTATCTATTTCCAAGACCAATTCCCAACCAGCAAAAAAAATAGTCGAAAAGCTATCAATCTAAGGATCTAGCCCAACTCAAAACCTATTTACCCACAACATCCAAGTAACATGGCAAAATCCCATACACAAATCACCACCAACAAACTTCCAAAAAATTTAGGACCTACATTTTAACCTTCCACACAACATCCAAAATTCATGATTCATTCTTGCCTTAAACAATTAAAACAAAGAGTGTTATGACAACCATGGAAATATTACATACTTCCTTACTGTATACCATTAATTAACAACCATACAATTAATATTCTACCATTCACCATCACACCATCGCAACATACTATTCACAACCAATACTTCTACACCAAAATGCAAAAAATTACCCTCAACCTTTTTTTCTAACGAAAAAAGTACCAATAGCCCTCCACGGCAATTACGAATATATATGATCACAAAATGCACTTCTACATCACTTCTTGATTGCCCATGGAAACTTAAGGTAATTTTTTGTTAGAAAAAAAAAATTAACTTTGGGTAATTTTTCTTTTGTTGCATTATAGACATACCCTTTTAAACAAACATTCACAATTCAGAAAAACAGTATTTGAAATCAAAATGCAGTTATACTTTAAATACTCCATCATCCAGTGAAACTTTGAGGTAGTTTTTCACTAAACAAAAGTTTGAGTTGCAGTTTTTTAGTTGAAGTCATTCTCAAATTAAATATCACTTCACATTGTATAATTGACTTAAAATCAACTAAGCTAAAAATGATAAAAACAAAGAAATCAAATAATCAAGAATTCATATTAATAAAAGCAAACCCTTTCCTCGGAAATAATCAAGAATTCAAATTAATCAAAACATCCTAATTCCGATACCAAATCAATTCCGATTCACGAAAAAAAATTTGCTGTGAGGTGAAATCAATACCCCAAGCCAAAAAATAGCTGTGAGGTGAAATTGATGGAGAGATTTTGTATACCTGAGAGATGAAATCGATGGTTGAGTGCGATGGCGACTGGACTGTGCAGAAGGCGACGGGAAGGCGACGGGACTGTGCGGAAGGCGACGGGAAGGCGACGGGAAATCGATGGTTGGTGGAGGAGCGAAGCTCGAACGGGGGAAGGCGACGGGACTGCGGAGTTGTCGAGGTCGGGGGTTGTCGATAGGGAGACGGCGCAGGGAAGGTGCGAACGACGACGTCTGAGGTGGAGGATGAGAGGGCGGAGGAGGGAGAGAGTGAGAGAGCGGGAGATCTGGAGGTGAGAGCGGAGATCGGGAGGATGAGGGGTTTAGGATCGGGAGGTGGGGGGGGCGCTGATGGATGAGAGCGGAAGGGAGGAGGAGGGAGAGAGTGAGAGAGCGGGGAGATTAGATAGAGAGAGCGAGACAGTGAGAGAGAGAGTGGGCGGGAGAAAGAGAGAGAGAACGGGGAGAAAGAGAGAGAGAGAGAAGGGGATTTTTTTGTTTTTGGAGAAAAAGAGAGAGAGAGAGTGTATGTGTTTTTGAATTTGTGAAGTTTGAAATTTGGGCGGGAAAATATGTTTCGTGAGAGTAGATCTGGTCCATTGATTTTGGGATAGATTGAATGTGAGCCACTTGATAGCTTTCTTTGTGTTTTATTATATATATATATATATATATATATATATATATATATATATATATATAGAGAGAGAGAGAGAGAGAGAGAGAGAGAGAGAGAGAGAGAGAGAGAGAGAGAGAGAGAGAGAATAATTAAACAAATTAATGAGTTGTTTTGGGGGGTATGAATTTGAGTTTTGGGGAGAAACTTTTGGAGGGAAAATGTGTTTTGTGGGGTTAGATCTGAGTCTTTGATTTTGGGGGGACTGAAGGAGAGCCACTTGATAGTTTTCTTTGTGTTTTGTCCGATACATATATTTGAAAAGAAAAAAAAATGGGACTTAAATTAGGATTACCATTACACTTTGGAGTTCTTTTTTGTGTTAAAGAATTGCAATTTTTTTTAGGATAGACAATATCTTAGAAAGCAAGATTAATCATACTTATTTTTTTTAGAATTATTGCAGTTCAAAATTCTTTAGAAAATTGTGAGAATCATGTGATTATACATAAAGGAGAAGTGTGATGCTTTTTGTTGTGATTATCTCCTTTGATCTAGTCCTAAACATAGTTTAAGTAAATAGAGTGATAATGATTAAAAAGTTGAACGAATAAAGTTTTATCCACTCCAATATTTTGAGTTACTTAGTAATTAGGGGTATTCATCACTAATATTTACTTTTACGTCAAACGGTAACTGGAAATATGAGTATGCAAAAGCACTCTAAGTATGTGACTTATCGAGTAACCGGGTGAATCTATTACAACTATTTGCATTCACGTCAAAAGGCAAGTGTCAACTTAGGGAGAAAAAAAACTCTAGTTTGCTAATCGGTTTGTAGTAGTGAGAAGAGGTGATCACAGATGGAGTTGTTACATGATATAATTGCATTAATTGCATGACAATTATGATTAGGTTTGGAAACATGTATGAATAATTGCACTGGAAAAAATGAGTATGCTTAGTTTTTCTTTATTTGCTATTGTTTATATACTAAGTTGAATATTTGATGCATGTATGAAAAAAAACTTTTTGGTGTGATGAGTTAAGCCTGATTATGATTATTATGCTTTAATTTATTATTTTACTTTTTACTTGAGGACAAGCAAAATCTTAAGTTTGCGTGTATTTGATGAGTGTAATGTTTATTTAATTTTTATTACTCTTTTATGCATTAAATTTGCGAGTTGTCGTTTATTTCTTTAAAAATTTATCTTATTTCTAATCATTTTATTTATTTATTTGTTTTTGTAGAAATGAGAACGATAAGTAACAAATGAGAGTGTTTTTGATAAAATCAAGGAAGAGTAAGGACAAAGATTTCAAAAATTCAAATTGATTCAATGTGAAGATTTCTGGGAGATTCAAGCACTCAATTACATTTGTTTGCAAATTGGCCCTTTGAAGAATAAACTGAAAATATTATGGTCAATTAGGGTGTAGAATGAAATTTTGTAATGAAAAAATCAAAAGAAGAAAAGAAGTAGCCTGCATTTATAGTTGATTTAAATAGGGTTAATTAATTAATTAGTTTAAAATTTTGTAGATTAATTTTAATATATAGATTTTAACTAATTACTTAATTACCTAATCTAACTATAATTAACTAACCTAAACCTACCCCCTACCCCTATATAAGAAAGAAAGGTAGCACAGAAACATAAGGAGGAACGAGAGAAATGCTTTGAGGGCGGCGCAAAACCGGAGGAAGGAAAGAAATAGGAGAGACAAAAGAAGACGGGCACAAATTTCGAGGCCAGGGAAGAAGAAAAAAGAATGTGGGAATTTTAAAATTTTGGCATCCAACTTCAGCTTCCAACAACAACTAGTTCTTACTTCTCTCTTCTAATTTTTATTTTTTTATTATGCAATCCAAAACATGTTTTATTATGAACTAATTTTATTTTGTTAGGACTTCAATGTAGCATAGTTTTGAGAACACAATTTGAACTCCATATTATTTTATTTTTGCTAATTTTCCACGGTTGTGTGATTAATTTTTGTCTTTAATGCTTAAAATTGTTTGGCCAACTATTGTTTGATTTATAGAATCATAGGAGATGCCGAAAGGTAACTTGTAATTTAGAATTATAGAACTAAACACCATTAATTGAGCAAAATTAGAAATGATTTACCGTGATTAATGTGACTATAAAGAAATCCATATAACTTAATGAGTCTTCAATTAATTAAAATCGCGTACAAATATAACGAATAGTTAGTTTAGGATTTTTTGGTGTTGTTCGAAAGAAAACAATGAATAATTAAGCGATTTTGGTCTAAAACTTGGAAAAATAGAATTTCTTGTTACATGAAATTATGAATTGTGTGGGATTAACTATGCGAAATCAAAAGTCCCAGAACTAGTTATGCTATTAAAAAACAACAATATTTCAGATTTAGTTCTATTTAATTAGTATAGTTCTTTACTTTAGTTTAATTTAGTTTAGTTGTTATTTTTATCATATTTTTGATTTTCCAAATAGTAGTTAATCTAGTGAATTTCAGTACTCAATAAAATAATTAGTTCTTGTGGGTTCGACACTCTTTTCTTTTAAAACTATATTACTTATTGCGATTTAGTACACTTGCAAATATTCCATCTTATGGAGTTAACGAGTCGTTGATGTAGCTCGAATGAAGAGCATGAGTCAATGAGTTGTTGGTGGTGCTCGAGCGTAGAGCAAGACGTCGAACTCGTTATTTGGAGGGAACAAGTTGTTGATGGAGCTCAAGCGGTAAGAAAGGCATTGAACTCGTTGTATGGAGCTAACGAGTTGTACTTGATGGAGCTCAAGCGAAGAGCAAGACGTTGAACTCATTATTTGGAGTCAATGAGTTATTGATGGAGCTTGAGCGGTAAGCAATGCATTGAACTCGTTGTAAGGAGCTAACAAGCTGTTGATGGAGCTCGAGCGAAGGGTAGGGTGTTCAACTCGTTGTATGGAGTTAATGAGTTATTGGTGGAGCCCGAGCGAGGAGTGGGGCATTGAACTCATTGTATGGAGTTAACGAGTTGCTGATGGAGCTTGAGCGTAGAGCAGGATGTTGAACTCGTTGTATGGAGTTAACGAGCTGTTGATGGAGCTCGAGCATAGAGCAAGACGTTGAACTCGTTGTATGGAGGTAACAAGCTGTTGACGAAGCTCGAGTGAAGAACAGGACGTTGAACTCGTTGTATGGAGCTAACGAGCTGCTGATGGAGCTTGAGCGAAGAGCAGGGTGTTAAAATTGTTGTACGGAGTTAACGAGATATTGATGGAGCGCGATGGAAGAGCAGGGCATTGAACTCGTTGTATGGAGTCAACGAGCTATTGACGGAGCTCGAGCGGAGAGTAGGGCATCGAACTTGTTGTTTGGAGTCAAAAAGTTATTGATGGAGCCTGATCAAAGCGCAGTGTGATGAACTCATTATACGGAGTTAACGAGTTGTTGATGGAGCCTGAGCGAAGAGTAAGGCTTTGAACTCAATGTATGGGGTTAACGAGTTCTTTGATGGAGGAACTCAGTTAAGGCGCGGACTCATTTTGTGGGGTGAATGAATTGTGAGTGTTTTGAATCATCTTGATATTGAAGTGAAGTCCTTTGTGTTTATTCAGCATTATAGGAATTCCATTTTTCTTTTTGTGGACAAGTAGTCGTGTACACAGAACGATTTCTTCGGGACGTCGAGCATGCTTTCCTTCATAATACGCTATGCTTGACTGAGTTGAGACTTGTCCATTTGTGCAGTGCGTCATACGAGATGGAGTTGGAGTGTAGCGCCCTGGATCCCCATTACCGGACATCCGTGACACTCACCAGAATCTTTGTCTTCAAATGCATCTCAACACAGTAATAACACGGAAATTTAAAAACTTTTTATTGCCAAATAAAGTCATTACATCATTGATTAGAACCAATGTCTTGTTCTTGACAAGAATACAAATTACATAAACTTAGTACATCTTATTACAACATACATCACTCCTTTTGTACAGTTAACAACTTTCTCTCAGACTGGCAGTCGATGGCTCACTGTCGGAGCTCTGCTGAACGGTCAATTTGCTTCCCTGGGACTTGCTCCTCGGCTTGAGTCTTCTGCTGCGCGACTCTGATATCTCTGCACTTGCTCGAAGAGTAGAATCGGTACCTAAAAGGTGGGGAACGTTAGTACTTCGACTGACGCAATACTGATAATAACAGCGATCCTCCAAACTCGCAATCACAAACCATTTTGAATGGAAAGAGAAACGTGCATCGTAAATTATGTAGTGCTTGTGTATGCCATGATCTAACAACTAAATGCACCAATCACCAGCCTATTCTAAAACAAGCAAGACTTGGATATCTGGATCCACATGCATCCCATACTACATGCGTTCCAGACCCAAGCATAGCCTAATCTAATGCGCAAATAAGAATGCACACGATGCACCTACTCTAATGCAATTCAGTTAGGAACGTATGCATCCCATACTACATACTTTTCCAAAAACAACTTCGATGGAAACGTATGCATCCCATATTACATACTTTCCAAGGAGTTCGCCTATCCTCATTGTAGGATTCAACCACTTGCCATGCATCCTACCCTTGTACTCATCTAGTACCCAATAGATTGTCCGTCGTCCAAGGAGGTTGCAACTGGTCGGTCTAGTTTCGCCACTGCAGTGCCCAAGTAGTCACCGCCAGTTGGTACCTGCGTACGGACCTCCTTAGAAAGATGCGTTGAATCCGGTCCTACGACCATTTGATTCCCCACATTGTAGCGCCCCGGATCCCCGTTACCGGACATCCGTGACACCTTCCAGAATCTTTACCTTCAAATGCATCTCAACACAGTAATAACATGGAAATTTAAAAACTTCTTTATTGCGAAATAAGTCATTACATCATTGATTTCAACCGATAACTTGTTCTTGGAAAAGGAGTACAAATTACATCAATTCATTACAACTTATTACAAGTATTTACAGACTCCTCTTGTAAAGCTATCAGCTGCCTCCGGGATTGGTAGTCGACTGATTACTTGCGGAACTTCAATGAGCAGCCCATCGGCTCCCCCGGGACTTGCTCCTCAGCTTCAGGCTTCTGCTGCGCGACTCTGATATCTCTGCACCTGTTCGGACGGTATAACTGATACCTAAAAGGTGGGGAACGTCAGTACTTCGACTGACGCAAAGCTGGTGATAACAGTGATCCTCTAAAATTCAATCACAACCAATAATTTATGCAAAATAGAAAGGTGATGTGCCAAAAACAAGGGTTTAGTGGATTCGGGTTCTAGTGCAGTGTTATGACATGATCTTACGTCTAGATGCAACAAACTCACATGCCCAACTTCTAATGCAAGCAAGACTTTGGAGCACGAATGCATCCCATACTACATACGCCCCCAAATCTAGCCGTCTTTCTCTACAATATAAGGATTCGAACCCTCGCCATGCACCCTACTCTTGTACACACTTCAGTTCCCAATAGACTGTCCATTGCCCAAGGAGATTGCAGCGGTCGGTCTAATTCTGTCTTGCAGTGCCCAAGTTGTCACCGCCAGTTGGTACCCACGTACGGACCTCCTTAGAAACCGCGTTGAACCTGGTCCTTACGACCCTTTGTTCCACATGTCCACCCATGGACTGATGCATGCGTGTTCACCCCTCATCGGGTAATGAACTGATATATACCAAAAACCACAAACACAAAACCCGCGCTTTAGGGACGTGAGCACCACAGGAGGTCAAATCCTCCGGGCCACCCACACCTTACTTCGGCAGAACTTTGGGAATCAACAGATCGAGATACGAGCCGGGGACTCAATCCATGAGCGGCCGAGAACGTATCCCTACGACTGGAAGATACAACACCGACTATGGTTTAATAGGACTAATGCAATTTCCTAACCCCCTTAATAAACCATTCTAATCCCTACCTTACTCTAATTATTTCGGGTAAGAATTAACTGCTTCCACACTTGCCTATCAGCCTCTGGCCCCTGGCAATACCGATCCGGTTCGCCACTTCCCTTGCTTGGACTCGTCCAGCATAATGGCCTACGCCTGCTGCTACTTCGGCAGTAAATATATATAATTGCGCCGTGAGCTCCACTCACTGGCATGCTTGGACGCCTTACGCTCAGCAGAAGTTTAATAATATAGGCATGATAGATGCAGGGTATCCTTTACCCTAGTGACTAACTCGAGTCACACATCCCACTTGGGGAATCAACAACCTCAATAACAGAGATCAACCATCCCTAGGCACGAGTCACCGACTCGGCTCTCACACAAGGGAAAAATGCTTTCACAACCCTTAGTCCTAACTCAGACTAAGCAACCTACGGGTTTCTGTCCGAATCTCAAAATGGTCATAACTCTATCGATACAACTCTGATTGGAGTGTATAGCCCCAACCTGGAAAGGTACGATCCTATGCTACAACTACCTAGTTGATCACGAGCTTAAATTCAACCACCTAAGTCCTCGAAATAGCTTCTCAAGCTCCAACCTACGTGCTTCCTGCGCACGGGCTGCACCTTACTAATATCACAAAATCCTACTCGTTCATCAGAACGACACAAACTAAAATTCTTTAGAAGGGTGTGGGTGTTCTCAACAACTCTCTAGTTGGTCATGAGTACAAATTATACCATTAAGTCACCCTAACACACTCATCTATCATCAATACACCCATTACACAATTGGTCTCTCCAATTCAGAGCATTTAGCTCTACTCTAGTCCCCTGTCCAGTCTTACAAAAATCATAATAATTCAACCGTTCACTGGAATTGCCTCAAACTAGTTTTGTTGGAATGGTCTAGGTGTCTCCTACAACTCTCTCCTGGATCATGATCCTCAAAATATGCCTCTAACAGGTCTCAATTTTCCAATCTTTACAGAGTGTCAAAACTGGCTGAAAACAGCACAGTGCTCAATCACAAAATCACAGTAAATTACACACTTGTCCAATTGACACACATTTTATTGTGGTAATACTAGACATCATACCCAACATCATGAAAAAAACCTCATGTCAAAATTCTAATTATACAATGAGTAATAGCTATTGCAAGTTATCACAGAAACCATCAAGTTTTCTAATTCAACATCAGATACTGGTCATAGATAGATTTTTCTCATACCTTTAAAATCATCCAAATAATTTACTGATTTTTTTAAATAGTCAAAATTTTTTAATGAATATTGAGTAAAAATTTCAGATCAAAATAATGCTTCAATAAATCACGAAAATTCCTACAATATCTATCATCCTGTTTTTTTTTTCTGAGTCTGCCTTACGACACATATCCATCTCTCGATTTTATTAGCATATCAAATGATCATAGAAAAATCTGAAATAAATCATGGATGATTTTAACACACAGATGAACCAACCCTTTTAATATTGTGGTCTAATTCAACAAATTTTGCTCTCGGAAAAATCCACAAAACGGTACTCCGAACCAGCTTTTCCTAGTTCCAATCTGACTTCTACTTCTAACCTTTAGAAAAGCAATCCTATGCATTCTAGCACACATGCATGCAACCAAATTTAATAAAAAGAAAAGAATTTCAATTTTATAGAAACTTCCCACCTTAGGTTGTAGTAGTAGAAGGGATCTCTTCAAGCTCTTTCTCTTGGAAATCTCCTTCTCCTTCACTTCCTTCTTCTTTCTCTCCTCCTTCTCTTGGGGTGTTCTCTTCTGAAAATTCCAGAGCAAATGGGAGAAATGAAGTGGAAAATGAAGGGTGATGGAGGTGGAGGCCGGATTTGACCCGGGGGGGGGGGGGGGGGGGTAGGTTAGGCCATAGGTGGTTTTGTAGGCCCAAAACCATGGCTTAGCCCACTGGTTTGGTGTGTGTTAGGTTGGCTGCCCAACTTAACTCTTAACGAGATCCAACGAGTGTGAGACACGTGTTTTAACGAGCGTATGCAACCTATATTCACTGTAGTACCATACCATGTTATATTTGCATGTGCATCGTACCGAAAACTAGCGGTTGTACTAGTATCGGTCTGTCTCGTTCTCGTGCATCTTTGGAATGCAACTCTCCCAAAAACCATCCCGTAGCCCTAACCATCCACCACGATGGCAAAATCAACCCATAATACCACAATCAATTGCACACATACTAACAATATACATACACATATGCATATCTTCAGGTACCGTACAAAAACGGGGTGTTACATCACTCCCTCCTTAGAATCGTTCTGTCCCCAGAACGTCCTTAGTGGGAGAAAGAAAAACAACAAACAAAAATAGAAAAAATTCAAAAAAAATCCGGATATAAGGCCTTCATGCGGCTCTCCGGCTCCCACGTAGCTTCTTCCACGAACTGGTTCTTCCAGAGAACTTTGACTATCGGGATAACCTTGTTTCTCAGTACCTTGTCCTGATGATCAAGTATCCTGACTGGTTTCTCTCTATAGGAAAGATCTACCTGTAAATCCTTCGGAACCTCTGGCAACCGATGGTTCGAATCCGGGACATACTTCCATAGCATAGAGACGTGGAACACGTCATGCACTTGAGATAGCTCGCCCGGTAGCTCTAACTTATAAGCCATCAAGCCAATCCTTTTCAGAATCGTGTATGGTCCAATATACCTCGGAGCAAACTTCCCACCTTTTCCAAACCTGATAACTCCTTTGGTCGGCGATACCTTGAGAAATATGGAGTCGCCTTCCTCAAATTCCAACTCTCTTCGGCGGTAGTTTGCATAGCTCTTTTGCTTGCTTTGTGCTCCTTGAAGCCTCTTCTGAAGAAGCTCGATCTGCTCCGACGTCTGTTGCACGATTTCTGGTCCATACATCTGCCGCTCTCCTACCTCGAACCAACAAATCGGCATCCTGCATCTTCGTCCATACAAAGCTGTGCTGAAGTCTGTTCTAGTTCCCAACGCTGACTGTAGACTTCTCCAGAATCGAGACGTAAATCTTGCATCTCGGTCGGATACTATCGACACTGGCACTCCATGTAGCTTTACTATGTTCTCAATGTAGACCTCGGCCAACTTCTCGACTGTCCAGGTCATCTTTACTGGAAGAAAATGTGCTGACTTGGTCAATCGATCCACAATCACCCATATTGAGTCATTTCCTTTAGGGTTCCTGGGTAACCCAGTGATAAAATCCATACTGATGTTCTCCCATTTCCATTCTGGGATGAGTAAAGGCTGTAACAATCCTCCTGGTTTTTGATTTTCGGCCTTAACTTGTTGGCACGTCAAATACTTGGCGACAAATTCTGCTATATCTCGCTTCATCCCTGACCACCAATAGTGTTGCTTCACATCGTGATACATTTTGGTGCTTTCGGGGTGAATCGTGAGTAATGTGGAGTGAGCTTCCTTCATGATGTCTTCCCTCAACTCCTCATCCTTTGGTACACATAGTCGGTTTCCGAACCACAGTGAACCTTCTCTTATACTGAATTCCGCCAATTTTCCTTCATGCACTTGCTTCTTCATGTCTTCCATCTCTGGATCTTTGGTCTGAGCCTCTTTCACTCGCTCATGTAAGTTTGGTTGTAACACCAACTGTGCCAGAACTGCACTTATGTGTTGTGTAACCACTTCGATGCCTGCCTGCCTGATCTCTTCATCTAGCTCCCTCCGGATTGCTATCAATGTGCCACACTTCTCTTCCTGCTGAGTGCGTCTGCTACCACGTTGGCTTTTCCTGGATGATATATAATCTCAGGCCTGGTGTCTTCGAGTACTTCCAACCATCTCCTCTGCCTTAAGTTGAGATCCTTCTGTTGGTAGATATACTTTAGCTCTTGTGGTCAGTGTAGATTTTCACCTTTGCTCCGTAGATATAATGTCTCCATAATTTCAAAGCAAAAATTATTGTTGCAAGTTCCAAATCATGGGTTGGATAGTTCTTCTCGTGTGGTCGTAGCTGTCTCGAACCATACGCTATAACCTTGCCTTCCTGCATCAGCACACATCCGAACCCCAAATACGACGCATCACTGTAGATGACGTGGTCCTTGTCCTCCTGAAGTAAAACCAATATAGGTGTAGAGATCAAACGGTTCTTCAGTTCCTGAAAATTTTCTTCACACTTCTCTGTCCAGTCGAAACTCTGGTTCTTTTTGGTCAAAGCTGTAAGGGGTACAACTATCCTTACATAATTCTGGATAACCTTCCGGTAATACCCAGTCATACCCAGAAAACTTCTTACTTCCTTCACCATCTTCGGTTGTGGCCATTCCTTGACTACCTCTATCTTCTGAGGATCCGTTGCCACTCCCTCCTTAGAAAGGATATGGCCTAGGAATGCAACTTCCGATTTCCAGAACTCACACTTAGATAATTTGGCATACAACTGATGCTCTTGTAACTTCCTCAAGACCGTTGTCAGATGTTCAGCATGATCCTCTTCCGTCCTTGAATATACCAAAATGTCGTCGATGAAGACCACGACAAATGAGTAGATAAACGGTCGTAGAATTCTGTTCATTAAGTCTATGAAAATAGCTGGACCGTTAGTCACTCCAAACGGCATTACCAAGAACTCATAGTGTCCATGTCGAGTTCGAAAAGCTATTTTAGGTACATCCTCTTCCTTGACTCGTACCTGATGATATCCAGATCGTAGATCAATCTTGGAAAATAATGCTGCTCCCTGAAGCTGATTGAACAAATTGTCGATCCTGGGAATTGGGTACTTGTTTCGAATAGTGACTTTATTCAATTCCCGATAATCGATACACATCCTGGAAGACCCTTCCTTCTTCTTAACAAGCAATACTGGTGCTCCCTAAGGCGATGCACTTGGTCTGATAAATCCTTTCTGCAAGTACTCTTCAATCTGCTTCTTGATCTCATTCTGCTCTACTGGTGCCATTCGATAAGGTGCTTTGGATACTGGAGCGCTTCCTGGTTGAATTGTGATGCTAAACTCGGCATCACGGTGTGGAGGTATTCCAGGTAAATCCTCTAAGAATACAAGTGGAAAAATCCTCACCACTGGTATCTTATTCCCTCTTCTGGTACCCGTACTTCACTAGCAGTTGCGAAAGTCATTGCCTTCGATCTCTGCTCCCCGTGGAATACAAGTTCCACTCCTTTAGCTGAAATAATTACTTTCTTCTCCTTGCAGTCAATGTTTGCCTTATACCTCGACATCCAATCCATGCCAATAGTGACATCTGTCCCGGCAAAACCCAACTCCAACAAATCGATACTTGGGGTTTCTCCGCTAATCTGGAGCTTACATTCCCTATAGCATAGATCTGTAGTGAGGTTTGCCCCTGACGGCGTAGCTACCATCAAAGCTAAATCTGGAATTGCCCTTTGCGTGCATCTTAGTTTTCTTCAAAAAAAGATTTTGACACAAAAGAATGAGTCCATCCACTATCAAATAAGACTGTTGCCAAAATTCCATTTATATATATATGTCTTGTTACAACAGTACATCGTCCACCAACTTTTATAAACCCAAAATACAACTTAAACTTGATTACATTACTTCTTCAGCTTCCAAAAGATCTCAAAATATAGTAGGTCCACATATTATCTTCACCTTGTCATTTATCCGGTTACTTGCTCGATGAGCATCCCCTTTGTAATTCTGGGCAATTTGACTTGACATGCCCAAGTTCCTTACAGTTGAAACAACCCTTGATCACTACTGGGCAACGCGACTTGTAGTGTCTGACTTCCCCGCATTTGTAGCAACTCTTAGTCGCAATTATTCTCTTGGGGTATTCTCCTTTAGAAGGTTTGGTGATTTTCCCAGTAGTTTTTGGCTTGGGACCCTTCTGAAGCCCATACCAGCGGTTCTGGAGGTGTCTCATACTGCCTTGAAGCTGCTTTCGTTCTTTCTTCTTCAGGTGTGTCATCTGTGCCTGATGAAATTTGATCTGCTACTGGGCCCGGTGGATCGCCTTGTCCCTGTGTTCCTTTGCCCTTTTCATTTCCAGATACCCGATGGCTATCCTCTGCTGCTCTGCCGTTGGGTCTAGCAATGGTGGAGGAGAGTTCTCCTCACCTTCGGTCTCCTGTAGCACTTTCTTCATTTCTTCCTCCATCGTTATCGTTTTTCTTGTAGGCATTGGCTTACCCACTGACCCATCCTGGATGAAGATATCTTCGAACACCATCTGCAAAACATAAATAGGGTTCAGTTTCGGAATCACAGACACATCTTCTTCTGTTTTCCTCCACTAATGTCTGGTAACAGACTGGCCACAATTTGGACTTGACTGCTCCAAGCATGTTAGTAAAAATGAAGTAATCTGAGATTAGTTCACATATAGAGAAGATCATAATCATAAGTTGTAGCGCTACCATATGATTTGTAATCATCCTATTTGTCAACTAGAATCATTTTATCTGGCCTTCAAGTCTAATTTCCAACCGTGTTAGACTGCAATCTGAAGTCAGCTCTGATACCAACTTTGTAGTCTGCCACCTGACACTCAGGGCGGTAATGGCCAGAGAGGGTAACCTCAGAGTTTGTTTTACGCCGACAGCCTCTCGACTGTCGCAACCGCATCAGTGGCTAGCCGATCTGGACATGTCAGGGCAAGAGCTAATGCTTCGCCATCAATCACACTGTGAGAACCCCTGATCATGTTTCCGAATTTCTAAAGCCTTCTTGTCTAACCAAGCTCTGATACCAACTCTGTAGCGCCCCGGATCCCCGTTACCGGACATCCGTGACACCTTCCAGAATCTTTACCTTCAAATGCATCTCAACACAGTAATAACATGGAAATTAAAAAACTTCTTTATTGCCAAATAAGTCATTACATCATTGATTTCAACCGATAACTTGTTCTTGGACAAGGAGTACAAATTACATCAATTCATTACAACTAATTACAAGTATTTGCAGACTCCTCTTGTAAAGCTATCAGCTGCCTCCTGGATTGGTAGTCGACCGATTACTTGCGGAACTTCGCTGAGCGGCCCATCGGCTCTCCCGGGACTTGCTCCTCAGCTTCAGGCTTCTGCTGCACGACTCTGATATCTCTGCACCTATTCGGAAGGTATAACCGATACCTAAAAGGTAGGGAACGTCAGTACTTCGACTGACGCAAAGCTGGTAATAACAGTGATCCTCTAAAATTCAATCACAACCAATAATTTATGCAAAATAGAAAGGTGATGTGCCAAAAACAAGGGTTTAGTGGATTCGGGTTCTAGTGCAGTGTTATGACATGATCTTAAGTCTAGATGCAGCAAAATCACATGTCTAACTTCTAATGCAAGCAAGACTTTGGAGCACGAATGCATCCCATACTACATACGCCCCCAAATCTAGCCGTCTTTCTCCATAATATAGGGATTCGAATCCTCGCCATGCACCCTACTCTTGTACACACTCCAGTTCCCAATAGACTGTTTGTTGCCTAAGGAGATTGCAGCGGTCGGTCTAATTCCGTCCTGCAGTGCCCAAGTGGTCACCACCAGTTGGTACCCGCGTACGGACCTCCTTAGAAATTGCGTTGAACCTGGTCCTTACGACCCTTGGTTCCACATGTCCACCCATGGACTGACGCATGCGTGTTCACCCCTCATCGGGTAATGAACTGATATATACCAAAAACCATAAACACAAAACCCGCGCTTTAGGGACGTGAGCACCACGGGAGGTCAAATCCTCCGGGCCTCCCGCACCTTACTTCGGCAGAACTATGGGAATCAACAGATCAAGATACGAGCCGGGGACTCAATCCATGAGCGACCGAGAACGTATCCCTACGACTGGACGATACAACACCGACTATGGTTTACTAGACTAATGCAATTTCCCAACCCCCTAATAAATCATTCTAACCCCTACCTTACTCTAATTATTTCGGGTAAGAATTAACTGCTTCCACACTTGCCTATCAGCCTCTGGCCCCTGGCGATACCGATCCGGTTCGCCACTTCCCCTGCTTGGACTCGTCCAGCATAATGGCCTACGCCTACTGCTACTCCGACAGTAAATATATATAATTGCCCCGTGAGCTCCACTCACTGGCATGCTCGGACGTCCTATGCTCGGCAGAAGTTTAATAATATAGGCTTGATAGGTGCAGGGTATTCTTTACCCTAGTGACTAACTCGAGTCACACATCCCACTTGGGGAATCAACAACCTCAATAACAGAGATCAACCATCCCTAGACACAAGTCACCGACTCGGCTCACACACAGGGGAAAAATGCTTTCACAACCCTTAGTCCTAACTCAGACTAAGCAACCTACGGGTTTCTGCTCGAATCTCAAAATGGTCATAACTCTATCGATACAACTCTGATTGGAGTGTATAGGCCCAACCTGGAAAGGTACGATCCTATGCTACAACTACCTAGTTGATCATGAGCTTAAATTCAACCACCTAAGACCTCGAAATAACTTCTCAAGCTCCAACCTGCGTGCTTCCTGCGCACGGGCTGCACCTTACAAATATCACAAAATCCTACTCGTTCATCAGAACAACACAAACTCAAATTCTGTAGAAGGGTGTGGGTGTTCTCAAAAACTCTCTAGTTGGTAATGAGTACAAATTATACCATTAAGTTACCCTAACACACTCATCTATCATCAATACACCCATTACACAATTGGTCTCTCCAATTCAGAACATTCAGCTCTACTCTAGTCCCCTGTCCAGTCTTACAAAAATCATAATAATTCAACCGTTCACTGGAATTACCTCAAACTAGTTTTGTTGGAATGGTATAGATGTCCCCTATAACTCTCTCCTGGGTCATGATCCTCAAAATATGCCTCTAAGATGTCTCAATTTCCCAATATTTACAGAGTGTCAAAACTGGCTGAAAACAGCACAGTGCTCAATCACAAAATCATAGTAAATTCCACACTTGTCCAATTGACACACAATTTATGGTGATAAAGCCAGACATCATACCCAACATCATGCAAAAGACCTCATATCAAAATTTTAATTATAAAGTAAGTAATAGCTATTGCAAGTTAGCACAGAAACCATCAAGTTTTCTAATTCAACATCAGATACTGGTCATAGATAGATTTTTCTCATGCCTTTACAGTCATCCAGATAATTTACTGATTTTTTTACATAATCAAAATGTATTCATGAACATTGAGTAAAAATTTCAGATCCTAACAATCCTTCAATAAATCACGAAAATTTCTACAATATCAACCATCCTGTTTTTCTTTTCCTGAGTCTGCCTTACGACACATATCCATCTCTCGATTTTATTAGCATATCAAATGATCTTAGAAATATCTGAAATAAATCATGGATGATCCAAACACACAAATGAACAAACATTTTTAATATTGTCATCTAATTCAATATATTGTGCTCTCGGAAAAATCCACAAAATGGTACTCCGAACCAGCTTTTCCTAGTTCCAATCTGACTTCTACTTCTAACCTTAAGAAAAGCAATCCTATGCATTCTAGCACACATGCATGCAACCAAATTTAATAAAAAGAAAAGAATTTCAATTTTATAGAAACTTCCCACCTTAGGTTGTAGTAGTAGAAGGGATCTCTTCAAGCTCCTTCTCTTGGAAATCTCCTTCTCCTTCACTTCCTTCTTCTTTCTCTCCTCCTTCTCTTGGGGTGTTCTCTTCTGAAAATTCCAGAGCAAATGGGAGAAATGAAGTGGAAAAATCAAGGGTGATGGAGGTGGTGGCCGGATTTGACACGGGGGGGGGGGGGGGGGGGGGAGTAGGTTAGGCCATAGGTGGTTTTGTAGGCCCAAAATCATGGCTTAGCCCACTGGTTTGGTATGTGTTAGGTTGGCTGCCCAACTTAACTCTTAACGAGCTCCAACGAGTGTGAGACGCGTGTTTTAACGAGCGTACGCAACCTATATTCACTGTAGTACCATACCGTGTTATATTTGCATGTGCGTCGTGCCGAAAACTAGCGGTTATACTAGTATCTGTCCGTCTCGTTCTCGTGCATCTTTGGAATGCAACTCTCCCAAAAACCGTCCAGTAGCCCTAACCATCTACCACGATGGCAAAATCGATCCATAATACCACAATCAATTGTACGCATACTAACAATATACATAAACATATGCATATCTTCACGTACCGTACAAAAACGGGGTGTTACACACGTCCACCTATGGACTTACGCATGCGTGTTCATCCCAAATCGAGTCATGAACTTATATATGCCAAAACACAAATACGCATGCGCGTTCACCCCAAATCAATTCATGAACTTATATACACAAAATCCCGCGCATAGGCACGTGAGCACCTCGGGAGGTCAAATCCTCCGGGCCGCCTGTACCTTACTTTGGCAAAGCTTTGGAAATCAACAGATCGAGATACGAGCCGAGGACTCAATCCATGAGTGCTGAAAACGTATCCCTACGACTGGAAGGTACAACACCGACTATGATTTACTAGGACTAATGCAATTTGCCAACCCCTTAATAAACCATTCTAACCCCTGCCTTACTCTAACTACTTCGGGTGAGAATGAACTGCTTTCACACTTGCCTATTAACCTCTGGCCCCTGGCAATACCGGTCCGGTTCACCCCTTTCCCGGCTTGGACTTGTCCAGCATTATGGCCTACGCCCGCCGCTGCCCCGGCTGTGAATGTATGATCGTCCTTGTGAACTTAACTTACTGGCACGCTCGGATGTCCTACGCTCGGCTGAAATTTATAATGTAGAGTTGATAGGTGCAGGGTATCCCTTACCCTATTGACTAACTCGAGTCACACATCTCATTCCGAGAGTCAACAATCTCAGTAACAGATATCAACCATCCCTAGACACGAGTCATCAACTCTGATAGTCCACACGGGAAAATGTCCTCACAACACTTAGTCAGAACCAAGACTAAGCGACCTACGGGTTTCTGCCCAAATCTTAAAATGGTCATAACTCTCTCGATACAACTCCGATTGGAGTGTACGAGCCCAATCTGGAAAGGTAAGATCCTATGCTACAACTTCCTAGTTGATCATGAACTTAAATTCAAACATCTAAGTCCTCAAAATAACTTCTCAAGCTTCAGCCTGCATGCTTCCTGTGCACGGGCTGCACCTTACCGGTAGCACAAAATCCTACTCGTTCATCAGAACGTCACAAACCTAATTTCCATGTAGCGGTGTGGGTGTCCTCAACAACTCTCTAGTTGGTCATGAGTCTAAATTACACCATTCAGTCACCCTAACACACTTATCTCTCACCGATGCACCAATTCACACAATGGGTCTCTCCAAATCAGAGCACTCAGATCTACTCTAGTTCTCTGTCCAGTCTTACAAAAATCACAGTAAATCAACCCTTTACTGGAATTGCCTCAAATTGGTCTTGTTGGAAATATCTAGGTGTCTACTACAAATATCTAATGAATCAGGTTCTCAAAATGTGCTCTTAATGAGTGTCAAATTCCCAATCTCTACAGGGTATCAAAAATAGCTGAAACCAGCACATTGCTTCCTCATAAAATCATATTAAATTTCATACTTGTCCAAATGCCATAAAATTTATGTTGATAAAACTAGAGATCATACTAAACAATATGCAAAATACTTCATGTCAAAAATCCAAATATACAGTGAGTTCTATCTATTTCAATTTAGCACAGAAACCATCCAGTTCTCCAGTTCATCTTCAGCTACTGATTAAAGCTCAATTTTTCTCATGATTGTAAACTCATCCAAATAACTCCCTGATTTTTGTACAGAATTTGCATGCATGCAGGAACATAGGGTAAAAATTACAGATCAATAGCATGCCTCAATAAATAATGAAAATTCCTACAACATCAGCCATTCTGTTTATCATTTGCTGAATCTGCCTTACGACACAGTTGCATCTTATGATTTTATTAAAACATCAAATGACCACAGAAAAATCTGAAATAAAGAATTAACAATATAAACACATATATGAACAAACCCTTAAAATCTCATGGTCTAATTATTTGTAGTTTGCTCTCGGGAAAATCCACAAAATGCATTCTGAATCAGTTTTTTTTCTAGTTCAATTCGAACTTCAACTTTCAACTCTTAGATGATCAACCTAATACATCCTACCATACATGCATGCAAGCAAAATCAATTAAAAGACAAGAAATGAAAGTTTAGAGAAACTCCCCAACCTTGGTTGTAATAGAGGAAATGATCTTCTCAAGTTCCCTTCCTTGAAAAATCCCTTCTTGAGTCCCCTTCTTCACTTTCTCTTCTTTCTCTCTTATTTCTCTTGAAGGGTTTTCTGAAATTTCCATAACAAAGAGAGAGAATAGATTGGGAGAATGAAGGAGAAGGGAGGGGGGGGGGGGGGGGGGGGTTATGGCCGGTTTTAGCTAGGGGTAGGCTTTGGGTGTAGGCGGTTTGGACCAAAACAATGGCTTATAGCCCATGGTTTTGGTGGTTGTTGTGTTGGCTGCCCAAATTAGCTTAAGTGGGTTCCAACGAGTGCGAGACAAGCGGTTTAACGAGCGCACGCAATATATATCCACTGTATTATCATACCGTGTTATATTTGTATGTGCGTCGTACCAAAAACTAGCATTTATACTAGTATCGGTCCTCCTCGTTCTCGTGCATCTTTTAGAACGCAATTCGTTCTCATAAACCATCCCGCAACCATGGACTCATCCCAACATCCGTAAGTTCAAACAAAACATTGCAATCACATACACGCATACAGACAATATATATATATATATATATATATATACATATATATATATATATATATATATATATATATATATATATATATATATATATATATATATATATATATATATGTATATATATATGTATATATATACACACACACATAAAGAAGTGTCGTATAATTGGGGGTATTACATTACTCCCTCCTTAGAATCGTTCTGTCCCCAGAACGACGCAAGGGGCACAAATAGCAGATGATCCTCAATGATCAGAAGATACTTTTCTGGACCATCACCAATTCCTCGAGGAACACCCTCGAAACTCACACTTAAAGTGCTTTATACCGGCTTCCAAGCCTTAAGTGCTCAACGCACTCTTCGATCTCGGAGATCAATCTCATCATGTGGATCATTTTGGGGCATGCCGCATCCCGTATCCATCGCACTGGGGATGAATCGCCTTGGGGTGTGTTGCTCTCATCCTGGACTACTGGAGATCAATCCCTCCTCATCAAACTTTTTGGGGTCTACTGCGTCCCACGTTTCGAAAATACTGGGGAATATCTCGCTCTACGGATTATTCTGGAGCCCTCACCACACGAACTCCTCATGAGTTTTGCTCTCGTACCGAACTACTGGAGATCATTTCCACTCCACAGAGCGCTTTGGGGCCTATTTTGTCCCTCGAATGGAATGCTGGGGAACATCTCTCTTCGCGGATCTTTTGGAGCCCTCTATTCATCCTTGAACTTCTTCGTGGGTACTACTCTCGTCCTCGGAATATTGGAGATCAATTCCTACTCCACAGATCATTCGGGGATATTTGCCATACCTCGTCCGGAATACTGAGGAATGTCTCGCTTTTTGGATTGTTCTGGAGTCAACGTCCCACTAACCTATTTGTGTATGCTGCTCTCATCCCTGGAATAATGGAGACCAATTTCCACTCCACTGATCATTCTGGGGCATATTTCATCCCTCGTCTGGAATACTGAGGAATTTCTCACTCCATGGATCATTCTGGAGTCAACGTCATACACGACCTTCTCGTGCGCATCCCTCTCGTCCTCGGAATAATGGAGACCAATTCCTACTCCACAAATCATTATGGGGCCTATTTCATCTCTCGTCTGGAATACTGAGGAACTTCTCACTCCGTGGATCATTATGGAGCTAACATCATACACGACTTTCCCGTGAGTATCGCTCTCGTCTTTGGAATAATGGAGACCAATTTCTACTCCACAGATCATTATGGGCCTATTTCATCCCTCGTCTGGAATACTGAGGAACTTCTCACTCCGTGGATCATTACGGAGCCTTTCTACTCACGATTGTTCTTGTTTCATCGTATCTCCTTTCTAGGGCCTAAGTCAAGCTCTCAGAATATCATCGAGCTCTCAGTTGCACTACTGCAGGGTCGGTGACCACTCTCTCTTTAGAAGAAAATGAGGCTTACCAAGGAGAAGGCAAAAATTCAACTTTATGCCTTATCCCAAATACTTAAATAAATAAGCGCAAGACACGAGATAACCAAATGCCCAAGAAAACTTTCATGCTTTATAAAAGTCATAATATCTCGCTACAGAACACATTACACATTTGCCATTTATGGCTCGAAAGAAATGCAACCAACAAAATATATCACTATGCTAGACCATGTACCACTTCACACTTCCTTCCAGTTAGGCTGAAGTTTGTCCCTGACGAATCGACTTCTTCCCTTTATCGACCACCTTCAATAACTGATCATTGGGGTTCCCTTGCAGTTGTGGACAATTCGATTTCTTGTGCCCAGCTTCTCCGCAGTTATAGCAGGTGGTTGTCTGGGCTCTTTTTGGGCATTGACTCTTGAAATGACCATGTTCCTTACAAAAGTAACACACCACCATCCGTCTAGGCTCCTTAAGCTTTTTGGACTCGGGAGTTGAATTCCGCTTATCATGGTCGGGGGTGAGAATACCCTTCTTCCTCTTTTTCTTTGCCTAGGCCTCGCCTTGACTCTGCCTCATGTCCATTTCGGTTACCGCAGCTCGCCTTACTAGCATGTCGAATCGGTGAATGCGTAACGGAACCATCATCGACCTCAGTCCAGGCCTAAGCCCTTGCTCAAACCTTTGGGCTTTCTTTGCTTCCTCCTGAACCATCTCTGGTGCATACCGTGACAGCTAAGAAAACTTTGTCTCATATTCTCTGACAGACATATTTCCCTGCTTCAAATTGTGGAACTCCATTGCCTTTTATTCTCACACATCCGTGGGAAAATAGTGTTGTCGGAATTCCTCTAGAAAATCTTCCCAAGTGATCTGGCCTCCTCCAAGACCACGCTTCACAGACTGCCACCAAACTCCGGCATCCTTCTCCAGCAGAATTGCGGCCAAACGAACCTTGCTGTCCTCTGGATCACCAGTACCTCAAACACCGTCTCCACCTGACGTATCCAGTCATCAGCAGTCGTGGGGTCGGCCTGTCCTTCAAAAACTGGCGGTTTCATCCTCTTGAACGATTCCACCATCTTTATTGGGTCTTCTGGTGCAGCAACTCCTGGTGTTCCCTGTGGCGGCACTGGGTTTCTGCTAGCTTCCACAAATGCTCCCATCATCTGGTATACGCAGGTAAACTCTGCTTCAACATTGAAGTTTGTGCCGTTGGTCCTACTGCCTTCACCCTTAGCCATTCTGCAGTGGTTGTTTCTGATTCTTCTGGACACCCTTCAACGAAAGAAAACACACAGGGTTAGTTCGGGATGTAGAGAAGATCACCACATAAGCAGGAAAGTGAATAATCATGATTTTGCCTTCCTACAATCCAAACTGGACCCAGCTATTTGGTATTTTAAGTCAAATTTCCTGCTGTGTTAGCCTGTAATTTGAAGTCAGCTTTGAAACCATTTCTGTAGCGCCCCGGATCCCCATTACCAAACATCCGTGACACTCACCAGAATCTTTGCCTTCAAATACATCTCAACACAGTAATAACACGGAAATTTAAAAACTTTTTATTGCCAAATAAAGTTATTACATCATTGATTACAACCAATGTCTTGTTCTTGATAAGAATACAAATTATATAAACTTAGTACATCTTATTACAACATACATCACTCCTTTTGTATAGTTAAAAACTTTCTCTCGGACTGGCAGTCGATGGCTCACTCCTTTTGTACAGTGTATCCATGGTCTGTATGAAATGCGCACCACCTGTTCCTATCATTTCTCTTGCTAGTTGTGGACAATTTGTGGGGAGGGTGGATTATTCTGTCCTTCTCAACTTCCTGGAGGATGGCAGACACACTTGAATTAAAGGGAGTGAACTTATCGAAGTGTGGTGCTAGAGGTGGACGGCGTTAACCTGTGTTGTCTTTCTTAAATTTTGGGGTCCTTCCTCGCTTGTTCTCTTCCATTTTTTCCCGGAATGTGAATCACTATGGCCTTGAAGATACAGAGCTTCCTCGGCTCTAATATATTTGTCACTCCTTTTTGGGAGCTCGGATAACTCTGTAGGAGGCTTCTTTGCCATGGAGGCCTTTAGGTTTTGTAAGTGATGTTGTGGCAGAATGCGGCAGCTGTCACTGACGAGTTCAGGGACGAGATGGACCTTGCTTCGGCTATGAAGCGCTTGACAAAGTCTTTGAGAATTTATTTGATCTTTTGCTTTAATTTCAATAGGGAAACACCTGTTTTTTCAGCCTTACGGCTAGTAATGAACTGCGTTATGAAGATCTCCTCGAACTTGTTGAATGAGAATATTAACTCTGGAGTGAGACAGGAGTACCATTTCCTTGCTGATCTTTTCAAAGTTGAGTGGAATGTTCGGTACATGAGCACATCAGTGGCATTATAGACCATCATGAGAGTTTTAAAACTCTCAATATGGTCGACTAGGGCGGTAAGCCCTTTTGGAGCGGTTCCCTTCATTCTTTATCTGTTCCAGGCGGACCTCTACTTGTCGGATGCGGCGAAAGACTTGGTCGTCCTTCCCCTTGGATCTAGTTGAGTCGCTGGATTCATCTTCTTCTGAAGGAGTAGAGTGACAGCTCCATAAGCGTTGACCCTATCATAAGTACCTCGAATAGCTCGGAGGATGTCATGCTTGAAGTTTCTAGTTTGGTACCCTATGAGAGGAGGAGTATCTTGACCTTTGCATTAGGGGAGAGTTGCTTCTCCGGTTCACTTGACAACCTGAGCGGGAGGCCTCGGTTCGGGTACGCCTCTCATCCAAACGGATCTGTAGATCGGTCCCTTGTTGTCTGGCGTTGAAGAGTTAATGGAGATCTCTTGACCCTCGGGGATCTCGCGAGGCCAGTGAGTCACTGGCAGCATTATGGACTGAGATATGGTAATGTATATGGCATTGTTCATGACGCAATTCATGACGGCTTTGTTAGGAGCCCCTCGGTGTCCCTCCGTTGATAGGAGCTTGATTAGGCTGTTGGGGCTGATCTGGCTGATGAGAAGCAATTGGGTCCTCCACAGAAGGAGTTTGCTGACGAAGAGAGTCAGATAGACGGCTTGAGGGTGTTGCTCTCTATCTCTGTCTTGGTAGCATGACAGTAAGTCTGATCTTTGATGTAAATCTGTGTGCCAATTGGATGATGCTTATTTTTTGTGTGGGAGCAAACAGATAGTGAGTTTATATTTTGAATACAACTACTAAATATCTAATCTTTGATCATCGCCGTAAAAAGTGGTTATAGCTCTTGAAATTCGATCTGGATCGTTGAAAGAGCCCCCTGATTTGAATCTGACGGTTGTTGATGCGGCCGATGGACCTGAAAAAAGCTTGAAACATCGGGGTTAGCCCCGGAGACAGACCCTCCGACGCTCAAGTCAGAACTAGGGAGAGAAAAAGAGTTTGAGAAAGAAAAGATTGATTACCTTCTGACTGAGGAAGGGGGAGGAGGGTATTAATAGGTCTGAGAAACAGTTAGGAGAATGATATAAATTTGTTATCCCCTGTTTGATTCTCCCTCTTTCAAGAGATAGAATTGGTTATTCTCCTATTTGGGGATAAGATATTTGACTTACAGCCATCATGGGCTGGGTATCGCTCCTAGTGGGCCCAACCTTTTTTAATGGGCTTGAAAATGGCTAATGTCTTGTAGTTGAGCTTGAAGAATGCCCAGACTTGTTAAAGAGATCCGCTATGATTAATCTGTGTGTAGAACCTTTAAGATCTGTGTTGAAATCATTCGATCCTGATTTGCAGAAATTTTTACTATTATAAGTAACATTTTTTTATTTTCAGTGTGTTACACAGAATAAAAGAGTAGCATTCAGTGATAAAATTTCCCCATTCACATCAGCCACAGCAATTATATCTGTGCCTACACGCAATCCCATGATAAATGTGGTTTAACACTGGAGAAAAATAAATATGTACTCAACACCGCGGTGCGCCTGCGCCATCGAATCAACCATTGATTTGATCTTTGAGATGTGTGACTATTAAAATCGACGAATTATATTACTGCCGCACTATAGAACATGGATTATCATTTTCCTCTTTTCAATACAAAACAAAAGGGAGAGATTTATTTAGAAATAAAATTATTTAATATAAGGATGCTCCTTGCTCTTCCAACTACAGCCATCATCGGCAACTAGAAAAATAAGATAAAAATAAGATTAATGCTTCGTCCACTACCAATTTTACTATCATTTTTTGAATATTTTTTCAAAACGATCCTTTTTTGTAAAGTTTTTCCCAAACCGTCCAATTTTTTTATTTCCCAAAGCGCCCCACTCGGTCTTTGAAAGACCGAGTCTGGTTAAAACAAGGTCGGTCTTTCAAAGACCGACTCTTGCTCTTTGATTTTTCAAGGTGCAAGACTCGGTCTTTGAAAGACCGATCTTGTTTTGGACTTTGGCGTTTTTAATAACGCAGATCCCCTTTCTTCTTCTTCTCTCTCTATACTTTAACCTATTCTATTTCTCTAACCCATCTTCATAAATCTAGGGCGACCTCCTACCCACAAAATCTCATCTTAATCTAAATATATTTACCAATTTCTTCCTAACCCTCTAAGCATCTCCACTATAAAAACCCTAAACCCATCTTTTGAAAGATCCCTATTTTGGATTTTTGCTAAATTTGAAGATGATAGCAACTTCAACACTTTTACCCAAATATCTATGGCTCAATCCTTGACGCTTGTGAAGGTATGATGAATATTGGCCTTTAATTTTCTATCTTTTTTTATAGATTTTGTTTGTGGTTAGATAATAACTCGCATATTCGTATAAATATACGTAGGTATGGATCTTGAGATTCCTATTTGGTTATACTTTGGTGATGAAATAAATCGTGATCCAAAGATTGGTAGTTGCTATAATGTGTTGGATCCGAAAATAGTTTGGGTACCTCGTACCATTACACTTGCAGAAGTAGTTGAGAAAATTTATGAAGTTACTAATTGGGATAGGAATCAATGGAAGGTGAAAATTTTAGCTCGATACGCAGCAGGTAGAGGAGATGGTCAGTATTTTATGACAGTGCCCGTACCTACTGATAATGCGCTGAAGTCATTGATTGCTAGGACATTTGATCCTAATTGTGCTTGGTCTGCATTAGAGTTATATATTCAGCAAATTCAAATTTTGAATGCTTAGGCAGATGATATTCCCAGTTCCAGCTTCATAAGGGTAGTACCTACACAGCAGATGAGGTCTAACCCCGCTCAACCATCACAACCAAATCCACTGTCCTCACAAGAAAACACCTCTAGAAATACAAGAAACGCTGATTCTACAGATGTTGAGTTGCCACCCCAACCTAGTCCGATTCCCGACAATGTTCCAAATGACAGTGTATTTGAGCTCTTTCAAAATGCAGTGGTTAACAATAGCTTATTAGATGATGATGAAGAAGAGGAAGAAACAGACGATGATGAAAGTGTAGAAAATGATGATGGAGAAGAAGATGATGATGTAGCAAATGTAAATCCTATGAACAACAGTTCTAACGAAGTGAGAGCTACTGATAGCTATGCTAATGTTAACGCTCATGTTACGGAGGAGATGGCTCAAGCTGCTAGAGTCCTCCCATTTCCACAAGAGTCTTCTGGTTCATCCAATGTAGAAGAATTTTACGTTGGACAGGAGTTTGTAAGCAAAGAGTCCATTCAGCAAGCTGTCAAGGTGTATTCTATCAAGAAACATCGTGAATTTGTCACATTAAAAACAACACCGTCACTGTACACTGTTAAATACAAAATGACACCTAGAAAAAGTACAATTGAGGAGATCTACAAGGTCCCCTAGGAGTAAGTGATGGTGGATGCCCTTGGAGATTACGAGCTATTGTTCCAAAAGGGGGGAGAAATTTTGTGGTGAAGAAGATAGTTGGGCCTCATACTTGTACGAATCCCACGTTGAATCAAGACCACTATAAAATAGATGCTAACCTTGTTAGTAATTTGATTGCGGGTGTGGTGAAGAAGGATATTGCTTTATCACCGGGGGCAATTATTGAGATTGTGAAAATAGAATATAATTATCAGATTTCATATAAGAAAGTTTGGAAAGCAAAACAAAAGGCAATTGAGAGGTTGTACGGTACCTTCGAAGAAGCATACACGAAGCTGCCTTTTCTACTAACAGCAATTCAAGCAGCAAATCCAGGAACCGTTGTCCACTGGGATAAATATGAGTCTAGCCCCAGCGAGGAAACATTCAAGGGAGTATTTTGGGCACACTACAAACCAAAAGGGCTATAACGGCGTTTCTATCCCGGCGTTGAAGTCAAATGCCGGGATAGAGAACATTGTTTTCTTTTTTTAATTAAATTGCATATCTATCACGGCGTTTGGGAACATCGCCGATATAAAGGGGAGATATCCCGGTGTGTATATTAAAATACGCCACAATAGCCCCTATATATTTCCCAGATCCATCCCCATCTCATTTTTTATTTCCCCCAATCTCTCTCTCTCTCTCCTCCTGGCTCTATTCTGGCCCCTCGCCGCCGCCGTCTCTCTCCCCCTTGCCTCTTCTATCATGCCCATTTTTTCATTTCCCATGTCCTCTTCAAAACCGTGCTCGACTTCCCACTCGGCTTCGAAAACCCTCGAATCGTCTTCTTCTTCTTCCTCCAAAACCCTAGATCAAACTCGAAGCTGCGGAAATTTTGATCCGCATTCTGAACCCCAACCCCGACCACCACCATCGCCCTTGTCGTCTCCCTTCTTTTCCATCCTCCACTATCTCCCTCCGCCGCCGTCGTCCTCCGTCTCCACCGTCGACGAAATCTGAGTCTTCAGGTAAAAATTAATTTAATGTTAATTAGGGGTTTTAGGGTTGTTTGAGGGTTAATTTTGTTTTGGGATTTGTTAGTCTTAGGGTTTCTTCAGAAAATTTTTAACTGAATTGAATTGATTTTGTGCACTTATAATGCTCAATGATTAGCTATAATCTTTATTAATTTGAAGTTTGTTTTTGTGCTATAATCAGAAGGTTTAATCAATTGGTGTACCAAAGTAACTAATTGTGGTTGCGACAAGCTATGGTGCAGTGAACATCTATACCAATTCTAGATGGTTAAGTCTTGGACATGGTATTTACAACAATATGTGTTACTCCAATACACCATGTGGTAGTTTGAAGCATAAGCACCACTGCATTAGACAAGTTCTAAGTTCACAAATACAGCGTCAAATGGAGTGTCTTTTGACTCTTTTCCATAACTGTTAACAATATGCATAGAAGAATTACACACAGACACACATACGCACACTGAAACACTTGTTGGCATTTTTTGCATTGGAAAGCTTATAGTTTATCAATGTCATAAAACATCAGTAAACTGAAATTGATGGTTCTGTAACTTGTTAAGATATTTGAAATCATGATGGTAGAAAATGCCAATCTGGGCTCAATTCATAACTGGCCCATTACTTAATGGCTGTGAAGAAAGCTTAATTTTATGGAGAATTAGATGAAATCTGTGGAGATTTATTATCAGTGATGAATGACTTACATGTTAATCTCCACCCATGATATAACAAGGTAAACTTTCAGAAAGTTATCTGCTTCATGGAGATCCATTTCAGCCAAAATTTGAATTTTTTTTGTTGTTGAAGATTTTGCGTTACAATTTACAGTATGCTTTACTGGGAAATAATGTAATTTGGATATGGGAAGCAAAGTACCATTGTGATATACATTTGCTTAAATTATAAAAGTAGAGTCTACTTATCAGAAAATTTTAATGAAAGTTTACCTCCGTTTGAACTAGAGTCTACTTATGACCACATATTTCTTTCTTTGGTTTCTGAAAGGGACTTTAAGAAACATTCCTCTTGGGGTTTTAATTTACCAACAAAAAATCTTAAGCACTCATTTTTTGTCTTAAGGTAAATCAAGTTTCCTGATGAAGCTGAAAGTTGTCTCATGGGGTTTCCTGAATGTAAGATTTTATAATGACTTCCTGAATGTAAGATTTTATAATGACCCAGTGAAAGGATTGAAACGTATACTAGGAGTCTAGGATTACAATAACTCAAACACAACTGCATCTTTAAACTGGAGATTTTGCCTATGTAGGATTTTTTTTTGGAAAATGCAAAACAAAGTTCTGATGGCCCTTGTTGTATAATTTGTTCTACTTCGTATGTATTAGCTATTGATTCTGACATCTTTTTGTAATGTGCAGACTTATATATTAGCATATACTGCTGCGTAATTTTGATGAAAAACTACCACTTTCAAACTTCTTACTTTTGGGATGCAGGCACCATCATCAATGTGTGGTGGGTTGCACTGAGATGTCTTTTGTCCTTGGCAGTTTGCTGGAAATACAGGATGCATAGCCCAAACTTGTGCAGCTTCAGCTGTTAGTGTGCATCTTATCGAGGTAAAAATTACATTTGCAGCCTTATCATGTTTAGAGGTTTAGGTGTGTGCAGAGTAGGAAGAATAAAATTAGAAACATGCACACATAAGATGGAATCAATATCTACTCTGAATAATTTTTAATGAGGAAACCTACTCTGATTTATGTCATAAATATTAAGGAAGTTAGTAGTGACTAGTGAGAACAAATAGGAGTTTGGTCCTGTTGTTAGTTGCCCATTCATTCTATTTTCTCCTTCCTATTGCTCAGGATGATGTGGTAACCTTATGCAATGGCCAATGGGTAGTTTCTGCCTTGAAGGCAACACTGGTTGTGCCAAGTACTTGGCTGTGACGAAAATTTTGAAGTAGAATGAACATGTTTTCTAGTGTTTTGAATTATTCATCTAATGTTGTGTCCTAACTGGGTGATACTTTTTCCAATTCCTTGTCCAGCCCCTAGGCTATAAAATAGATGACTCCAAATTGAAGCGTGCTGGATTGGATTCCTGGTCGAATCCTTTTACTGTAACTATTTCGATACAAAAATGCCTTTTATAGTGTCTCTACTACAGTTTCTAAGCTTCATCTTTTCACTATATGTATGTTGTTAATGGTTTCAAATGATTACTACAGATGATCTGATTAAGAAAGCACGTTTTCTTTGCTAAACATACCAGGTTCACCTTGAACTACAACAAAACAAAGTCTTGATCCCAAAAGTTCTTGGGTCTTCCTCTTTTTTGAACATTTGTTTGTCTTTCATTCTTCGCTTACTTTATACTTAACTGACTAAATTATGATAAACCATCTTTTCTAATGTGTGCAGAATACCATCTCGCGTGAGGCTCAAACTTTAATTATGATAAACCATCCAAATGTTCTTAAAGCACATTGTTCCTTTGTAATTGATCACGAATTGTGGGTTGTCACACCATACATGGCTGGTGGGTCCTGTCTTGATATAATGAAGTCTGCCTACCCTAAAGGTTTTGAGGAGGTTATTATTGCAACACTTCTACGTGAAGTATCAAACGACTTGGAATATCTTCATCAGCAAGGACATATACATCGAGATATTAAGGTAAACTTTTGAATCTTAACTATTTCAATATGCTGAATATAATGTAAGGATTGAGGATCCATAATAAGTTGGTGCCTATTGCCATAGTAGATTGTTTTTGCCCTGTAGATCAAGATTGTTTTGTCATTGCAATACAATTGTGGCAATGGGATATGGATGAAATTAGAAACAATTATACCCAAGTCAGTGGGGTGGTGAACAGAGTGCCAATGGTTTGCATTATACAACAAAAACAAATTCATTCTGAACCTTTTGAGTTGGTCACAAGAAACAAATTTCTTTTTTAGCTCTGTTAAGGGGCAGTCTTCTTTGTCAAATGGGGACACCTCAATGAGTATTCTTTAGTATTCATTCCATGTATATAGGTCAACTGGAATACAGGTTTTTTTTTATAGTAATATTTAAAATTTTGACAGTTTTATTTCATATGTGCAGTCATATGTTAGTATTCTACATAATATATACGTGAATGATTTGTAGGCCATGTATTTAACAATTTGGAAACTTGATCAATAGTTGAACGTAATTTGTCGAATAAATTGAAATTATTTAAATTGAATTATGGTCTTTGAAGCCTGGGAAAAATATCAAATTTCTAATGGGCGAGGAAAAGGAAAGATACAAAAAATCAAAATTTCTAATGGGTGAGGAAAAGGCTGATACATTTGTTGGTGTGGACTGCTAGTAGTCATTGTACATCAGATCATTAGTAAGGGGGATCTAAATCAAAATTCGGAACTTTGGAGACCACTGTTATGTTTAAAGATCCAAACATGAAACATTTATAAATTTTATGGTTTTTTTGTATCATTATCATTTATACAGTTATTTATTTCTCTGTGTATGTGTATGTGTATGTGTTGTCTCTCATATCCATTACTTTACTAAAATATTTATATTTTTTCTATAGGGCCAGCGTATTCCATTGGTTTCCAGTCACGCACATACACTATGGCAAAATAACGATGGAATTGGAAGCAACAGCGGGCCACACGAGGAGACTCCCCGGCTATAGTTTGTCCAATTTGGACTTTTTTAAAAATGTTTTGTAGGAATTATATGTCTGTTTTGTAATAACTAAGTGTTGTACAATATATACATTTGATACTCGTTGTATGACAGTTTATATGTGTTACATATTTTGTTTTCTATTTAGTTGTTTTTGGTGATGCGTGACTTTTGGTTCTTGATTATGATATTATTGATTTACCAGATTTGCATTTAAATTTAATATGATTACATGTATTTGTAATATGCAATTAATTACTGGTTTTTTCAATTGAAAATTTTATAATAAAATGTCCACAAAAAAAAATACCTATCGCGGCGTTTACCACGAAACGCCGCAATAGGTACTAAAGTTTCTGAGTACCCTCTATCGCGGCGCTGGACCAGCGCCGCAGCAGGGTACCAATGCTAGCTTTTTAATCGTGGTGCAGTCCCGGTGCTTGGAAAAAGCGCCGCTATAGATATTTTTTTTGAAAACGAAACGCTCCTATAACGGCGGTTCGGTAACACCGTTATAGGTGGACACCCTATAGCGGCGGTGTCCGAAAATACCGCGATAGCCTATATGGTTATAACGACGCACGTTCTAACGGCGCTTTTAGCGGCGATTTTAGAAGCGCCGTTATGAGCTATAACGACGCCAAAAAATGCCGCTATAGCCTTATAAAAGTGCCGCTATAGCCTATGCGGTTTGTAGTGGCATTTGGTCCTTCGATTGAAGGTTTCAAGTCTTGCAGACCGGTTATTAGTGTAGATGGAACTCACTTGTACGGTAAGTACAAGGGTTGTTTGCTAATTGCTGTTTCCCCGGATGCGAATGGTTGCTTATTTCTATTTGCATTTGCATTGGTTGATGGAGAGAGTATAAATACGTGGACATGGTTTATGACTTGCATCCGGTATTATGTCACCGATCGCACTGAGTTGTGTGTTATCTCGGATCGTCATGCTGGTATATTGTCTGCTATGGATTTGCAAAACGGAGCTTGGAACGAACCGAATGGATTTCATCGATATTGTATGGGTCATTTTGCCACAAATTTTTTTAGTAAATTTGGTAGCAAGGCATTGCGGAAAAAGGCCAAAATTATAGCTTGTCAAAACCAACCCAAAAAGTTCATGGCCAAACTCGCTGAACTTGAAACCATCAATGTCGAGGCGGCTAATTGGTTGAAAAATAAGCCGGTTGAGAAATGGGCACTTTATGCAGATGAAGGTCGACGATATGGAATGATGACCATGAACCTGTCAGAATGCTTCAATTCAGTATTGAAAGGAGTCCGTAGTTTACCAGTAACTGCAATTGTTGAGATGATCTTTTTACGTCTCAACTCTTACTTTACTACTCGTCGACAGGAAGCTAGTAAGCTTTTATGTGAAGGAAAGATTTTTGTTAAAAGTGTCATGATTTGATTGATAGTCGCCGTGAAAGAGCAAATCAACATGAGGTTACAATGTTTCATCATCAGCCTGGAGTTTTTTCCGTGAAAACGGGTATACGCATGGTTAATGGAGAACGGAAGGGTGGGATTGACAATAGACTCCAAATACACCTCTACTACTTTCTCCTATCTCCATGTTACCCCTTGTGCGTGCCATTGACAATAGACTCCAAATCCTACAGCTTCAATAAAAATGTTATTAACTACACATAACCTAGATATAAAAAACAACAATCTCGAAACATCTTCACAACCACAACATCTCAACAACAAAACATCAAAAATCTCGAAACTTATCCACAACCACAACATCTCAACAACAAAAACAACAACAATCTCGAAACATCTCCACAACAACAAATTCTATATAACAATGCCGTTGATTCTCTAAAATTAGCAAATTAGAGAATTTTAACTCTTTCTTAGCAAAATTCTATATAGAATTCTATATAACAAATTCAACTTCAAAAGATTCTAAAATTTCTAACTCTTTCTTAATTTTAGCAAAAATCTATATAGAATTCAACAAATACTATATAACAATACCGTTGATAGCAACAACTTCAACTCTTACAACTTTTTTTTTTCAACAAAATTAAAACTAAAAATAACAAGAATAGCTACTCTACATTGTCAACAATAAGTCAAATTCAACTCATCAACTTCACAATAGCATCAAGAGTAACACAATTTTTGCTTAGCAAATTAGAGTAACAATAGCATCAAGAGTAACACAATTTTTGCTTAGCAAATTAGAGTAACACAAATTCTATATAACAATGCCGTTGATTCTCTAAAATTAGCAAATTAGAGAATTTTAACTCTTTCTTAGCAAAATTCTATATAACAAATTCAACTTCAAAAAATTATAAAATTTCTAACTCTTTCTTAATTTTAGCAAAAATCTATATAGAATTCAACAAATACTATATAACAATGCTGTTGATAGCAACAACTTCAACTCTTTCAACTCTTTCTTTTTCAACAAAATTAAAACTAAAAATAACAACAATAGCTACTTTACATTGTCAACAATAAGTCAAATTCAACTCATCAACTTCACAATAGCATCAAGAGTAACACAATTTTTGCTTAGTAAAAGCTTAAGAAATATACCTTTCAAGTAGGAGATTCCAAAGCGAGCTACTGACAAGGTAGAGAAGAGCAAGATCCTTCAACCAAGATCTTCCAAAGATGAAGACGAAATTAAACTAGGTCTACGAAATTGGGTATTCGGAATTTAGGGTTTTAAGAAATAATCAAATTTGGTGTAGGATTGGGGAAAATCGAAAATGGATTAGAGATTAATTGGTTTTAGGGAGTGTATCGATCGATTAAAGGCGTAATCGACCACAAAATTGGCGAGGGCGATGGGTTCGTTGAGGGACAGAGAGAAGAAGAAAATAAAGTCCAAGTTTCTAATAACTCGAGAAGAAGAAGAAAGGGGATCTGTGTTATTAAAAACGCCAAAGTCCAAGACTCGGTCTTTGAAAGACCGAGTCTGGTTAAAACAAGATCGGTCTTTCAAAGACCGAGTCTTGCACTTTGAAAAATCAAAGAGCAACACTCGGTCTTTGAAAGACCGACCTTGTTTTAACCAGACTCGGTCTTTCAAAGACCGAGTGGGGCGCTTTGGGAAATTTTAAAAAAAAGTATGGCGGTTTGAGAAAAACTTTACAAAAAAGGGGCGTTTTGGGAAAAAATTCCATTTTTTTCACTATCTTAGATGACATATTTCTATTGAAAAGTTCTCCCACCTACTCTATCTTTTCTTACCTATTAGAGTGTACCAACTAAGATAATGAAGAGAAATAATATATTGAAATTGGTAGTGGTGTTACCCGAAAAATAAGGGCTTCGGGCAGTAAGCATGGCAGCAACTCCCTCTCTCTCTCTCTCCCACTACTTATTTGCATTCGAATCACAAAGGTTTGTCCTCAATTTATTGTTCCTCTCCTTCCGTTACATTACCAGTGTGATGCCACCAGGATAGTTAACCACCTCATCATGCTTCAGGAGGTCTTACAAACAGGAGATCAACGATGACCTTACTTATGATGCCACAAATGGTGGGACGCGGATTGAGCTTGAGCCAGTGTGTTCTAGCAATTCCCTACAATTTCTGTTTAGTCTTTAACTCTATCTTCTATGACTGCACAAGCAGTAACAGTGGAGTCTAAGCAGGTATCTCATATTATACTTTTATCCTTCTGTCTCATTCTTGATTAGATAAGCATACCTCTAAAGCAGTATGATAGTCTTAAAAGTGATGGAGTATAGGGTGTATGTGTTTTCTTGGGCGGGGGTGGACCGGGTGGTCAAGGATTATAGTTAGTTGTAGTTTTGTTAGAAAAAAGAAAATTTTACATTTACATAAAATTCTTCATACCATAGAGCGATGGGTGAAGAACAGGTCTAGAGTTGATGAGGTTTATTTATCTAATTTATGCTTCATTTTCATGTTGCTCATGTCCAGGCCGTCCCTGAATTTACGGGGGCCTAAGGCGAACACCCGAAATTGGGGTCCCCATACAAAATTATACCTGGCAAACGGGTCGGGTCGGGTACCCATGAGTACGAGTTGCTTACCCGCGGGTCCAACGGGTCGGGTCGAAAAGTAACCACGATTTTTTAAAAGTTTTTTTCCAACCGGACCTAGCCCACGGGTACCTCCCAATATTTCATTGTTTATTTTGAGTTTGTTTTGGGGTTTTTTAAAAAAAAATTGAAAATTTTAATTTAATTGAATAATTGATTAAAAATACATGCAACATGCTATCATTTTAAAAAAAATGTAAAATAAAAAATTGAATAACTGAAACAACAACAAATGTATTCAGGAATCAAGAATGATAATTTAATAAGATTGTTGTTTGTTGTTTTTTTATGCTCCTTGTTCAAATACATATATGATATCAACATTCAAAATCCAACTAGCACTTCAGTTTATCATTTCATCAACAAAAACAAAAGAGTAATAATTTGTCCAATCATGAAAGGAAAGAGAAACTATTTTTTAAAACATACAGATTTAACTGAGTCTAACAAAATTTAAACATAATAAAACATACAATTGCAAAGTCAAAACAATGAAACCATATGACAAACAAGTTTCTAAAGCCATGAATTTAATTACATTACAAATAATGAAACCAAATAAAAGTCAAACTCAAAACACTCTCAAACAAATTACAACTCAAGTTGATGAGTATTCAATTTAATTTTATTTATTTAAATACATGGGTACCCATGGGTACCCGTGGGTATAACCGACCCGACCTGCAGATTCACGAACCGGGTAAAAATGTAACCGCTTAATTTTTTTCAAAATTTTCCTTACCTGTACCCGGCCCGTACGGGTACACCCGCCGGTGTCCACGAGTCACGGGTCAAGATTGCCAGGTCTACACATAATTTGGTTTTAAAAGATAGGGTAAAAAAGAATTGAATTTTTATTTACTACAATTCTTAAAAACCTCGATATACATGAAAAAATAAATAAAGATTTAGGGATTTGAGAAAAAAAAAATCTTTATACAAACTCAATCCCAACTCAAATAAACTGGCTCAAGTACTAACTTAAAATACAAAAGTCTCAATTTGGATATTACGCTCAAAATACGTGTGTGTGTGTGTGTGTGTGTGTGTGTGTGTGTGTGTGTATATATATATATATATATATATATATATATATATAGTCCCCATCCGTTATGCACTAGGTTTCCGTGTGCACTCGGCCTTCCCACCTTAGTAATGATGATCCGAACCGTTCACATTGATTTACAAATCTAAATTAGTCAAAATATGCAAAATCAAATTATTTTAAATTCATTTACCCATCCGTCATGTGACTATAACTGATTTAACTCAACAGTATGTACAATACCAGGAATCGCATGAATAATTAATATCCAACTTATGATCTGGAAACTAGTCTTATTTGATTCCTCTTTGATCCCTTCACATTCAGTTTCTTCATTTCTTGTTGTCTGTTGTCCTTTCCATTCCTTGATTTTTTGTTGGGTATAATTTTATTCTTTTGTACCTATATTCTTTTGATTCTGGTGCTATCCTATCCTTCATTTCTGCTTGGTCCGTCGATCGGCATCACTCGATCTGCAACGACATGTCTATAGCTGGAGCACAGCCATCAGAGTCGCGCAACGAAAATGTGGTTGGCCCATAACCCACAGTCTCACGATTCTCTTGTTGCTTCTCTTTCTTTGCATTGGTTACTCCCTTATTCTTACATTTAAATTATCATAATTCATTGAATCCTTATTTAACATTATTCTTGATCGCTCCATCCCTGTAGTACCCCGTATTTTTAAATATCATTTTAAAGATTTATAAATAAATTAAAATGATTTTCTGGAGATAGATATTTTTCTGAATATTTATCTTTTTACACGTGCGAAACACGTGCAAATATTTTGGAATAAATATTCAATTTTATATTTTTGGTAAATTCTCCTACTTATAATAGAGTATATTCTAAATTTTGAGATTTTTCTGAATAAAGAAACTATTTTTATAAATACCTCGAAAGAGAGGAGCCTTTATGTAAAAAGCCGTTTGGATCTCAAATAAATATTGAAAATTCGTTTTTACTGATTTTTGGGCTTTCCATGGTCATTATTGAAATTAAAAGATATTTAAATTTTATTTAGAGTTGATTTGGTAAAGACTTAAACAAATATGGTGTTTTTGCAAATATAGAATTTATGTTGGATCTTGTGCAAATATTTTCCTGGAAAGTAAAAGTCATATATTTTAATTGGAAAATATAATATGTATTATTAGATATTATTTCTGAATTTTCTGGATTTTTACGAATATTTTATGATGTATTTGCAAATATTACAAAAAGAATGATTTTTGTGCAAAATTGCCACCCTGAGTACAAATCCAAATTTCCTTTATTTTTGGACTGTGCTGGATTACTGGACAACTCAGTAGTGAAAGGATTTGATTTGGTTTTAATTTATTTAACTTATTTTAACTACTTTATAAAAGAAAGGTTTATATATGTAAAGTAATAATTTGTTAAAGAATTATTTTGCAAATGTATTTCAAAACCCTAATTCTTCTATTCTGGGCATTTAAAAGAAGTGGAGTGCAGCCGTCTTTCGCTGCACAACACAAAGGTTTTATTGTTTTTATTTTCTTGGAGATTTAAAGAGGAGATCTTGGATTCTTTGCAAAGGAGGGATTTTCGTCTTGCTCGTTATATTCATTTGATCTCTCCAACGAGGTGAGTGACTTGTTTGTTTTCTTTTGATTTGTGTATGTTTTATGCGAATGATATGAATGTTTTGATTGATCTTGGATATCGAATTTCATATATTAGTAAGCATGCTAGGGTTTGGTATTAATATGTATGTTGGATGGATGATAAAAGTGGATCTTTGAGAAGAACTCTAGTTATTGTGAGTAGAATTGCATGTGGATTATTTTAGATTGTTGGAGAACCTAATATAAATTGTGAGTATGCTATTTCTTTTGGATTATTGCTGATTTGATTGAGTATGATGGATGTTATGTATTAATTGATTAAAGATGAATTTTTTTGGACTATTGGCGAGTTGGATGAATGCAACTTGGCCATGTTGATGATAAATTTGTTTTGTTCATGAATCAACTATTGGGAATAGTTGAGTTTGAGTTTGAGGAATTTTTGAGAATGAGTAATGGATTAAAAGACCATGTCTTGAGGAATTGAGTTTTGATGTCTAGATTTGGATTTGATACATTTTGATTAAATTTAGGGATTTTTGATTTTGTGAGAGATATTACTTGAATTTGGATTTCTCAAATACTAAGTTCGATATCTGAATAATTTGTTATTTTAGTTTATGGATTGGTGAAGTTTTCTTTGGTACACGAACATGCACGAACGTTTTCATGAATATTGTATTTTTGTTGTTTTAGAAGAAATAGAGTTTTATGTGTTTCAAAGGATTTGACTATATCTCAACTTATTTTGGTATTAATATGGTTTGGAATATAAAATAAAGTTATTTTTATGTATGACTGAATCTTAAAAACTCTAATTTTGATATATGCACACATTCGTGTTTTGTTTTGAGGAAATTTATCAAAAAGCCATTTTTATCAATTCAAGTAGTTATGATTGGTTTTTATGGATCTTGTATATCCTATAAGTTTTATTTGATCATATCAGAAATATACTTTTTATAGATTTCGTTTTTATAAAGTAAATCTTCGTATCAGTTGAAATATGCACAACCAAACTGCAGTCTAGAGGTGTGACAGTCGACTGGAATGTTTCGACAATCGACCGTCGCTACCTGGCTGCTGTGTGTTTTCTCGTTTTCTTGAAATCTCGTGCGGAACAGTCGACTGAACCATTTCTCTAGTCGACTGTATCTGCACTATTTTGGTATTTTCTCGAAGTGTTGGATTTTTCCTCTGGACAGTCGATTGGTGACTATTAGCAGTCGACTTCTACTACTTAGAATTTATTTCCTTAAAAATATTGGATCTTCGCTCTGGACAGTCGACTGATGCCTTATACAGTCGACTGATACTGACGCTTTCTTGAGTTCTCCAGGTGTTCTTTAAGTGGTTGATTCTTAAAATATTTTTTTGGATCTATAACTTACTATTCTAAATATTATTCTTTCTACAAAACATATATTTTCAAGATATTTTATTGTTGGATTTGGATTCTGAAATTTTATAAAGATTTGGGTTTTGTTGATTGGAGAGTTTTCTCCCTATGATCGTTTTGACGATGGATTTGTGAATTGTGGTCTTGTTGAGATCTTTAGGAGTTGAGTGGGAGTCCTATAAAACCGGCAAGTTGAGATTGTTGAGTTAGGCCTGGGGGGTCTTGGTTTAGTTGTTGTTGAGTATTTAAGTCTGGCAAGATACACTAACTCTAGAGATGGAGATTTTGTGCTTTTAATAATAACCAACTTAAGGACAGGAACTAGTGGGAATGTGATGGAACTTGGAAAACGCAAGTATAAGCTCATGGTTTTGTTAGTCCAACGGATGCGTTCCAGGACTGTTTGTTGTTTTGTCTCGAGTGGATATTTGTGTGATCGCGTGTCGAGGGTCTGCAGGCCTATTCACGGAGTATACAGGGTGCATTCGCGTGTCGAGGGTCGGTAGGCCTATTTACGGAATGTACCTGGTGTATCTGCACATTGAGGGCCTTGCAAGCCTATTCGTGGGGTACACGGGTTTGGGAGATGATTCTCCGGTTGTTTTTGAGCTATCTTATATGATGCTTGCGCGTCGAGGGCTGTGGTGCCTATTCGCGGAGTATTCTGGATCTTGTTTCCCATCACCGTAGTAGGATTAGTTGAATAACGAAGGGTTATTCCTATAAAGTGGAGATCGTTAAGGACTTGCACCGGACCTATGTACTATGAAATGCATAGAATCCGACAAGTACGCATTAGAGAGTCAGCATATAGAGCTTGTGTTTTCTTGACTTGGTTTTTTGCTTGTGTTTTTCCTCTTTTTTCTACACTTGACACTTAGTCTAGATTCACTTAATGTTTTCATGAATTACTATTTACTATCTTATATTCCTTGATGTTTTCATGCTTTACTTATTTGTCATTTCTCATTTTATTTATTCTTGCTGTTAATACATGTTGTTAATGACTCAGTGTTTTATGATTAATTATGTTGCTTGTTTTATGTCACTCACACCGTTATGGCTAACCCCTTTAGTTTTGGGGGTTAGGGATTATCTCTAGCCTCGTATTTTACAGGTTGTTGTTGCTTAGAGCTTGGGGTTTGGATGCTTGAGATAAATTGATGTAATAGAGTTTTTGTGTAAATTTTGTAAAGGAAGTGTTGTAAAAAGAAAGTTTGTAATTCAAGGTGTTTTGTATTCTGCTGTGTTATAAATGATTGTTGTAACAAAAGTTTGAAATAAAAATTATCTGTGTTTTTGGACTGTGTTTAATATTACTTTGAAGTTGATGCTGGGAATTGTGCCACGTATTTCTAAGATATTATATTGGAAATTCGGGGCGCTACAATCCCTATCCATGTTCTTCTTATTCTGCTGTTGCCACCATTTTGTCTTTCCCTTTGAACCCCCAGTTTTGTTATTTCATTAGTTTGCTTTTACCTTGTCTAATGTACCGCCTACGTAAATTTTGAGGACAAAATTTTGTTGTAAGGTGGGTATGATTGTAACCCCCATTCCCGAAAATAAGTATTTTCCGTATATTTTCTATAATTTGATTTTTATAAATTTAATTTTTGCTAAATTCGTTTCCAATCTTTTATTAAAGTGTTTTCTAATCGAAAATTTTATTCATTTCGAATAATGGTGTATTTTGATTTTATTTTCTATATCTTATTAATCGAATATTTATATTTGAGCCTAAAACAAATATATTATTATTATTGGATTATTTTAATAAAATTGTTAAACCCGAATACCACTTCATTATATAATTTTATTATTATTATGATCATAATTATAAATTGTTATTTCTTGACTATTTAACTGAAGTTCATTTAATGAATTATTTTATTTTCGTATCTGAACTAATTTTCTTTGTGAATTCCAATTTATTTTCAAGCCAACTGATATTCTTTTCATTTGTATTATTAATCTAATTGGATTTAAATTTTCGTTCATGAACTATTTTTTCTTTTTGTTGGGCTATCTATCATGTGAGATTTATTTTATTGGATTGGGTGTATTTTTATTTGGACCCTATTATTTTAGATCCAGCTCTTATTGAACTCTAAAACCCACTTTCAATTGTTCTTGACCCAAACCGCTATTATTGGATCCTAAACCCTTAACCCAACACCCTAATTACAATTATATTGCAAATCCTAAAAATTGCACACAATTGAAACCCTAAGAGCCGCCTATTCTCTCTCCTCATCCTCTCTCCTACCGTTTCTCTCTCCCCGATCAATTCCCGCCCAAACTCAGAGAACCCATTACTGTGCTTCTCTTCCCCGGCCAAACTCTAGCCACCCCCCCTTGTCGACACCCCCCCCCCCCCCGATGCCAGCACACCCCCGACCCTTCTCCTCGCCCTTGCCCTGTTTCCGATCGACAGCAGCAACCCAACCCGACCACTCGCTACTGTCTTGCTCCCGTCGAAAACCCCGCGCCGCCGCCCTTGCCGTCACCGCCCACTGTCGCCGTCGACCCACGTCGGCCAGACCCGAGCCCCTTGCTGTCTTTGCTGGTTGTTGCTGTGTCTCTTTTGCTGTTGTTGCTATTTTCTCTATTGCACATATATCGCGTGTGTTATTTTGTGTGTTCGTGGGTTCGTTGCTTCGGAATCCTTATCGCATTATTCTTGGTATTCGATTTCATCATCTAAAAGGCAAGTCACTTTCCTTTTGAATTGTACATCGTATCAAAGTCAAGTTTTATTGAAATTCTTGCAAGTAAATCTTATCATATCGTTGTATTGATTATCTTCGTTGGGTATGTTGAGGGTTTACAGGAGCTAACCCCAATTTACTTGACTTCGTGCCTCTATTGAATCCAAGATTAAAGCTTTCATGTGTTCATATAGAATTGAGAATATGGTTGTTCATATAATTGTCACATAATTAACCTATTGTAGAAACAATTGCTAGATTGTATGTTGTTTGATCGTTTGATGTTTGGTTGATGATAAAGTAATGTATGTATGTGTTCTTAATTTTATTTACCATGTTTTATACCCATCATACTGATTACGAAGTTTATCGACTAATAGAATCGATACCCATCATGTCTAATTAATTTTTTTGATGAAAAATACCCAAACCCTGTACGTTGCTTGCTGTTTGTATCTTTTCCTGTTATTTTCGACCAAGTAGATGATCTTAAAATGAATTACTTTCTGAATAATAATTGTAGCCTTATCTTTCTAGTTTCCAGAAAATCTTGAATTTCTGAATTCCCAGTTGTGTAGCAAACATTATGCCCGTTTTACTACTGCTGTATTTTTATTTCCAGATTATCTGATTCTTACATGTTTCATGCTCAATCAGTTAAAAGGATGATCAAACGTTAAAATTTTGCTCTGATAATTTTCAGAACATTAGTTAAAATGTTTAGGAGTCTAATAAATATTTTTAATGAATTTAATATTGAGTTTTTACTGTTTCTAAAATTATAACAACATGATATCGAATTTCTGTCTAAACATAAAATCTGTAATGAACGCTGTGTTTGACCTAATTACTGTTGTCGAATTTTGAACTTTAAATATGCGTTGGATTCGTTGGGAAGTCTAGTTTCTAGATTTTATGAAGGATTCAGTTTTCAAATTCTAAAACAGCAGAAAATTATATTTTTGTACAGACTACTCTTGCTATCCAGAATTTTATCTTCTTGTTTTAATAAATTAATTGTTACTATATCATAGTACTGCATGAATATAAGTGTGTATGTTGTACTGCATGATCCTAATGAGTTATTGTCATTGTATACCCTCCTATTGTTTCACTATTGTTACCATCGTTCATCCCATATCTCATATTTGCATATTGTATTATTGCATTAATAAAATAATTTACAAGCCGGGGTTTAAGGGATTGACTTGAGTAGTTGATGACGTAGTGACTGTACACGGAAGTGTGGGCCATGTTTCCCAAAATATCCTGTTTTAACACCTTATATTTTTAAATAATGTTTTTGAGGTGTATAAATGAATTAAAATGATTTTGGTGATTTAATAAATATTTTTCTGAAAATTATTTTTTTACACGTGCAAATATTTTCTTTGGGAAGTTCAAAGTCAGAAATTATTTTTTAAAAACCTATTATTTATTATTAGGGATTATCTATGAATTTTCTGATTTTTCTGATATTTATTTGACTTATTTTCAAATATTACGGAAAAGGACTTTTGTGCAAATTTACCACTTGGAGTGAAAACTCTAGATTTTCGAATTTTTGGGCTGAGCATGATGGCTAGCCAACTCAGAGATAAAGAGTTTACTTTTTATTTTAGTAGGTTTGATTTATTTCGCAAATTTATTAAAGAATGGTCTTTTTGCAAAATTGCCCCTTAGAGCCAAAAATTACAAATTTGTTTTCCTAGATTTAAACCCAGTGCCGGCCTGTATCAGGTTGGTTATTTTTGTTTTTAAATCTAAATTTAATTAGTTTATCTAATTTCCAAGTATAAGGATTTATATATGTAAAATTATATTCAAAAGGGTTTTTTTGCAAAACCTATTCAAAACCCTAATACCCTATTTTCGGCCTAATATAAAGAGAGTGCAGCCATCTCTTTGCTGCACTACACAAAGGGTTTTCTTTATTATTGATTGCTTGGAGTTTTGAAGCGAGGATCTTGGTTTTCGTGCGAAAGGAATGACTTTCAAGGTACCTATAGCTTGGAATTTGGATACTTGTGGTAGAATAATAATGTGGCTTATGTGAATTATAAATGAATGTGTTGTGATAGACAAAATTGTAATTCAAGGTGTTTAATTTTTTGCTGTGCTTTGTAAAGAATTGGTGTAATAAAAGTTGAAAAATTTATCTGTATTTTCGCTATGTTTACTATTATATTAAAGTAGATGCTGGAAATTATGCCACGTATTTTTGAGATATTATATTGGAAATTCAGGGTGCTACAGAAGTTAGTATCAGAGCTTGCCTCAATAATAATGATAAACATGATATAAAAGTAAACTTAGGTGTGGACATTAGAGTGAGAGTATCACATAGAATTAAAACAAGATGTTATGGTTTGGGGTATGATTGGGGTTTTGACATGAGGTTTGATGTGAAAATGAAGTGTGTTGTGATGCTCTAACTTTTATCTCATTTTGCAGTATTCAGTATAATGGCAGGACCCAGAAACAGGAATGGTAGAAATGGTGATGGGGTTGAGGGTTCCCATAGGGCTAGGACTTGATCTTGAGACTGAAGTCGCTAGGGTGTATCAGACCTTGAACACATTCATGACAGCTAACATGGCACAAAATTAGAATCAGAATTAAGGTGCTGGACCAGTGTTTGTTAATGCTCATCCCATTAAGCAGGTTGATTCATTCAAGTGGATCAAGCCGCCTGTTTTTAATGGGTAGCCTGATCCAAATGAGGCTGATAATTGGATTAGACAGATGGAGATGGTCTTTGATGTCTTGGAAACCTCAGCAGCCAATAAGGTGAAGTTGGCTACAATGCAGTTAGAGAAGGACGCTGTCGTCTGGTAGTAGTTAGTGAAGAGGACAGTTGGGGATCAACAGGTGACTTGGGAGGCTTGTCTGAAAGAGTTCAGGGATCGTTTCTTTCCTTTGGATATTTAGGAGAAGAAGGCAACGAAATTCTTGAATCTGCAGCAAGGCAGCATGTCAGTTCGCGAATATGAGACTAAGTTCATCCAGCTGTCAAGGTATGTACCAGAGCTGATTGTTGATAAGGTGAAGAAGGCCAAGAAATTCGAGCAGGGCTTGAGACCGAACTTGAGGTTGCAGATGATACCGTTGGGCATAAGAAGGTTTGATAAGCTGGTCACGAGGTCAGCAATGACAGAAGAATATATGGATTAGTTCAAGAAGAAGCAGGAGACCTGGAACAGGAACAAGAGGCCAGCAGTTGGTCAGAGTGGGAAGAGGTTCCCAGTGAAGCAAGGCAGGTTTAGAAGGCACCCGCTATTCAAGGCGTGACTTGTTTCAACTGTGGAGATGCAGGCTACTATCAGTCAGCATGAACCAAGCCGCTTAAGGCGTGGGTTTGTTATCAGTGTGGTCGTGAAGGGCATTTAAACCCAACTGCCCGCAATTGAAGAAGGATGGTGCAGGCAAAGGCAGATTTCAGAAGCAGGGGCGAGTGTTCGCATTAACTAAGGAGGATGCGGGTAATTCAGAGGATGTTATCCAGGGTATGCAAGAATTTTAAATTTTATTTGATGTATTAAGTTACTTTAATTGAAAATAAATTGGAGATTTGAGTATAATTCTTCATGTAACAAGATTTGTCTTGATTAATAGAATAAAAGCAAAAGTTTTATTTGATACTGGTTCTTCGCATATATTTGTGTCGCCCAATTTTGCTAAAGCATTAGGTGTGGAACCTAAGGTATTTTCAGGAAGAGTCTTGTCGGTGGCAACACCATCAGGAAAGGAATAGATTGCTGATCGATATTATGAGGGCTGTGATATCGAGATTGGTGGGAGATTATTTGGCATTGATTGCATTGAGCTGCCAGTCATGGGTGTGGATGTGATTGTAAGCATTGATTGGATGGCAATATATGATGCCACAATTGAATGCAAGAAGAAATAGGTGTTAGTGAAAGCACCAAGAGGTCCCGCAGTGACTTTTCAGGGGAAGAAGAAGGACCTGAAAGTGACTGCTATGGTATCTAAGTTGATGATTCCAGATGAAGTCAGAAATATTCCGATTGTCAGGGATTTTCCTACGGAATCCTTGGAAGATTTACTGGGATTGCCGCCGTAGCGAGATATTGAGTTCTATATTAATGTTTAGTCGAGGAGTGCTCTGATTTCTAAGGCTTCGTACAGGATGGCACCTGTAGAGCAGGATATGTTAAGAAGCAGTTTGAGAAATTGCTGAATAAGGGATTCATCAGGCTGAGTTCTTCACCGTGGGGAGCACCAGTGTTGTTAGTAAAGAAGAAGGATGAGTCAATGAGGATGTGCATTGACTATCGGGAGTTGAACAGGGTGACTATTCTGAACAAGTATGCTTTCACGGATTGATGATCTATTTGATAGGCTTCGGGTAGCAGCTGTATTTTCGAAAATTGATCTGCGGTCAGGGTATCATCAGGTTCGAGCTAAGGAGGAATATGTGATTAAAACAGCTTTCAGAACTCGTCATGGACTGTATGAGTTTTTGGTAATGCCATTCGGAGTGACGAATGCGCCGGCAGTGTTCATGGATATGATGAGTCAAATTTTGCGGCCATTTATTGATTCCTTCATGGTGATTTTCATAGATGATATTCTGGTAGATTCGAAGTCGGAGGAAGAGCACTCTAAGAACTTGACAGAGGTATTGAAGAAGTTGCAGGAGCATAGCTTGTATGCAAAGCTGTCGAAGTGTGAGTTTTGGAAGTTTGAGGTAGCTTTCCTTGGTCATATCCTTTCTAAGGAGGGAGTGACTACTGATCCTCAGAAGGTTGAAGAAATTCAGGAGAGGTTGATGTTTGCACCTATCTTAACTTTACCGCAAGCTGGGAAAGATTATGATATCTTCAGTGATGCATCTCTCAGAGGTTTGGGGTGTGTCTTGATGAGGAAGGTAAGGTTATTGCATATGGTTCAAGGAAGTTGTGTCCGCATGAGAATAACTATCATCTGGAATTGACAGCTATTATCTTTGCCTTGAAGCAGTGGAGGCATTATGTATATGGAGAGAAGGTCCACATGTATACCGACCACAAGTGCCTGAAGTATATTTATCAGCAGAATGATCTAAATCTTTGGCAAAGAAGGTGGTTGGAAGTGTTAGAAGACATTCATCCTGAGATCAAGTATCATACAGGCAAGGCGAATGTGGTGGATGATGAGCTTAGTCGGAAGAGCAGTTTGTCGAGTCTGATCACCACTGAGAAAGAGATGGCAGTAGAGTTTGATCAGGCAGGTATCGAGGTGATACTGCAAGGTTTGGGAGCATCTTTAGCTCAGTTGAGGTTGCAGCCTTTTTTGAGGGAGGATATTGTGGAAGGTCAGAAATCAGATGCAGAGATTCAGAGGATGTTGCAGTAGGTTTTCGAGGGCAAGTTATCAGAGTTGCACAACGGAAGCTACTTGGGAGCCGGAGGATCGCATGCAGAAGGATTTTCCTGAGCTTTTTGGATAATTGTATTCTTTTGATTAAATTATATTCTTTGGGGTTAAATTGTATTCTCTTGTATGACTGTATTCTTTAAACAATATTTCCGTTTATGTGATTGTATTTTTTACTTATATTGTTTGGTCCCTATTGTAGTAGTTATGATGACAGAACTATTCTAAGGGAGGAGTGATGTAACACCCTAGATTTTTAAATACTGTGTTTGAGGTGTACAAATGAATTAAAATGATTTTGGTGATTTAATAAATATTTTTCTGAAAATTATCTTTTTACACATGCAAAACACATGCAAATATTTTCTTGGAAATTTCAAAGTCAGAAATTATTTTGGAGAAATCTATTATTTATTAGTAGGGAATATTTATGAATTTTCTGGATTTTTCTGATATTTATTTGACTTATTTGTAAATAATACATAAAGATGGGCGTTCGTGCAAAATTACAACTTGGAGTGAAAACTCCAGATTTTCAGATTTTTGAGCTGAGCATGATGGCTAGCCAACTCAGAGGTAAAGTCTTTACTTTTTATTTTATAATATTTGATTTATTTCGCAAATTTCTTAAGGAAGGGTCCTTTTGCGAAATTGCCTCTTTGACGCAAAAATTACAAATTTGTTTTCCTAGAATTAAACCCAGTGCCGGCCAGTATCAGGTTGGTTATTTTTGTTTTTAAATCTAAATTTAATTGGTTTATCTAATTTCCAAGTATACAGATTTATATATGTAAAGATATATTCAAAAGGAATTTTTTGCAAAACCTATTCAAAACCCTAGTACCATATTTCCAACCTAATATAAAGACAGTGCAACCGTCTCTTTGCTGCACCACACAAAGTGTTTTCTTTATTATTGATTTTTTGGAGTTTCGAAGCGAGGATCTTGGTTTTCTTGCGAAACGAAGGACTTTCCTTATTCTTTTTATTACTTCAATTGATTCTTCAATAAGGTGAGTGACATATGTTTGTTTTGTATTATTCTATGCATGTTGTATGTGATGATTTGTCTATTAGAAAGCATGTTAGGGACTGTATGATGACATAATGAGTTTATTAGAAGGTGGATGAATAAAGATTGAATCTTTAAGTCACGCCCCGCTTCCCAAAAATACGGAATGAAAGCACATGACATAGTCCGGCGAATGACTTGCGTCATTCATAGGCTGTCATTGATTCAGCTTAGCAAAATAAAACAGGAAGTAAAACAACTACACATGCAATAAAAGAAGTAATCACATAAATAATAATAATTGAAATTTTAAGCATAAAATAACCAACATAAAATAAATCCAACATCTGGAATCAACAATAACATTATTCGGGTCAAAAGCCCACAAGTACAATAATGTTCAATTATTAAAGTTCAAAAAGAGAAACAATAATTATTCAACGACACATCAACACAAGTCTTTCACCATTGTTGTTCTCCTAGTCCATCAGGCAAATCTCCTTGATTACCTATAAGCTATTCATCTAAAAAGAGAGGAAAATATGTCCTTAGAGCAAGTCGTGGACAACAAGTAGAGAAGCAGAGAAACAATGACAATAATGGTGTAACGATGAATTCAATGAACAATGAAATCAAAAGTATTGAATAGTGACAAGGCAATAATAGTACAATGTGCAACAACGATGACAATAAACAATAACAATAATGGTAAGCAATAACGATAACACTGTTCGATAACGATGACAAAATGCAATGACAATGCGATGATGTCTTAAGTCTACTGTTCATTTTAATCCTCACTAATGCACGTACTACTGCATCCTATACTACAAGTTCCATGCATACAATCAATTTTATTTAGAATAAGGTGGTAGATTCTATAGGTCATGTACTCGGTACGATATAACATTTCAATAATAATACAATCATGTAATGGATTCTACAGGTGGCCCCCGGTAAATTCTAGAGGTGGCCCCCATCAACCCCTGACGTGGCACTTAGTTTTACGTGGCACTTAGTTCCATTTAACTTGAATTCATGTAATGGATTCTAAAGGTAACCCCTGTAAATTCTAGAGGTGGCCCCCGTCAATCCTTGACGTAGCACTTAGTTCTACGTGGCACATAGTTCCATATAACTTGAATCATGGGAAACACGGGCCCCACACTTCCGAGTATAGTCACTATATTATCAACTATCTTGGTCAGTCCTTAACCCCGGCTTGATTAACATTCTTTATTCAATTATCATACGATAATGCGATTAATAAGGGACACTAGAAAGATGACAACACAACCCTAAGATAATGCAATATACTCTATACAATTAATACACCAAATTCAACATTATAGATTCAATTAAATATTATTAAACATAGGAACCCAATTTTGGACAGCAGTAGATTGCTGTACCAAAAACAGAATTTCCGTTACTACATGACAGCAAATGTAGATCCGTGAGAAGGCCTAGAAACTAGACTCCTACCCGGTTCTAATGCATATAAATACGATACATAAAAGTTTTGGCATCAGGTGTCAAAAAAGCAAATTACACAGGATTTGTGTTCAGCCAGAACTTATAAAATTGTGTTTATACATATGAAAAGGTCTGAAATTTTATTAATTAATTCCAGAAAAGTTAGGGAATATTCTCTAGTGTGTCTAGTATCAGCATGCAAAATTTTAAGTCACTATCTTACAGGTAGCATGGTTAAATTAATTGTGAATCATAGTGATGCAGCAGTTTTTAGAATCTGGAATTATACGACACAGGAGCAGTAAAACTGCGATAACTCACAAACCATAACTCGGAATTCAATTACATCAAAAGGTTAGTAAACTAGACATCTGAGGCTACATTTCATATTCAGAAAGTTATTGATTTTGGTGATATTATCTAGGCCTAAACAGCATGGTAATGTTCAGGTTGGCAGTAAATTTCAGGGTTTCAACATCTTTTTCATGCATAAAATGACTAGAATGTTATGAACGATGAGTTAGGAATTGACAACATAAATCACAGCAAGTTACATATATGTGAGCATGGTATTAAGATGTACAATGTCCATAATCTTACTAATCACAATCAACTAGCACACCATTTTCAATCATATAAATAATCAATACTAGTATACAATCTACAATTGTTGTATGATATCATAACATAAAATGCAATAGTAGTCCCTATTCCTATATCCAATAATTAACTATATGCATGCATGTAAGATCTCAACAAGTCATAGGCAAAAAGGCGGCACGAAGTCAAGACTACTACTTGGATTCGCTTGTGTAAATTTGTAGTATCCCAACGATAGATAGCAATAACAATATACGATAATCAATATGGATCTACTTGCAGAATTCAATAAAAAATTTCGAATATGATTCAATATAACTCGAAAGGGAGATGACTTGCCTTTCGATGACGATTAGATCCGATATAATGAGAATAACGGAATTAGGATCCCGGTGACGATCCAAAACACGTGAGAGACCATGCAAATCAACAAACACGGTAACAAGATCCAACAGAAAAACAGCAACACAACCCCACACCAGATCCGGCAAAACAACAAACACGCACAGCTGATCCGAACAGCAAACACACAAACACCCAATCCCCTCTCTTCCAAACGCCAAAAAGCCAATAGGATCCCCTACCCAGACAACAACAAACTCGAGGCACCCACTGTGCCTCTTCCTCGACTTGGACAGAGAGAGAAAGAGGGCAGAAGAGGGGACAGCGACCACGGCGGAGGCGGCGATGACGTCGCTGTGGTCTGGAAGTGACAGCAGCAGCGAGGGCGACCAAGGAACGGCGACAAAGGGTGCCGCTCTGTTTCACTCCAAAAATAGAGGAGCGAAGATGGCGGGCTCTCGGGACTTGGACGACGATGACGACAAGGCGAGGGTCGCGATCGTGGATGGGTGCAGGCGAAGTGGGTTCGAGTGGAAGAGTTTTGGCAAGGACAGGGATGAGAGGCGACAATGGGCCACGAGGAGATCAGAGGTAAGGCAACCTTGGGTTTCGGTAATGGCAAGGTGGGAGGTTGAAGACGAGGAGGGGGATGGCGATGGTGGAGGAGGTGGAAAATGATGGAGGCTATGAAGAGGGCGACGAGGATGACGGAGGATGGGATAGTGGGTTTCAGCTTGGGGAGAAGAAGGAAGAAGAAGTGTTGAGCGGGATGAACAGGGGTAGGGGATTAGGTTTGAACAGTAGTGGGGTAATGGCGGCTGAGTCTTTTTAGGGTATTAGGTTAGGGTTATTAAAATAGTAATGGCATAATAACTGCCACAAAAATGGGGAAGATTGTGTTAGGGTTATATACTGAAAGCATCACTTTTGTATTAACTTTATTTCCTTATTTTTTTGAATGAGAATCATATGGGCATATGTTTGCATATTGTGTTTATTATAATATTAATGCAAGTATCTGATATTCTATAAGGTTGATAATATGGTGTGAGGAGACACACAGAAGATCATATTAAATAGTTCCCTATGGAATATATAAATAGTTCACAACCTAGACGGACTTGGACAATCCATTGGAAATGTTGTAGTGTAATCTGGTATTAGTCTATCTTGACTATAGGTTTACACTAGTACACTTTGTGTGTATTGAACAGGACCACTTGAGGTTGTTCTCTTTGTACTGACTACAAAGAGAACAAACACCTCTGTCATTATGGATGCTTATGCTCTTAATCCAGATATAATAACAGACATGTATATGCAGTGTGCATTACTTTGACTCATAAAAGAGTGAGATTCATTATGGATCAACAACCTCTATGAATTGGGTAATAGCATTGTATGTATGATGGGCTGTTGATTGTAAAAGGAATCCATGTTCCGATACGTCGGGTTGATGATGTCCCCTTAAGGAGCTCATAAGGATTGTCATGTAAACCCTGCAGGTGGATTACATCCGACATGACAAATAAAGTTGAGTGGTACTACTTAAGGATAAAAGATGTTGATCAATATAGTTGTCAGTAACTTAATTTGATCGACGAACATTCGATATCTTAACATGGGGAGCTGAACGAGCATATAATAAAAGGAGTCCATAAATATAATTTGGGATTAGGAAGGTAGTGCAACAATAGCTCTTTAGTGGACCGAGCTAATGGGCCTGGGTTGTGTGTTCGGACTGAACACGGGATACCCAGATTCGTTAGGAGACCTAACTCTAATTTCTCCTCATGGTCCCTGCCGTAGCCTTATATATATATCCTCTATTCTCTGGCCATCATATCATTATCAGTGATAAGAAGTTTTCTCTAAATTCGTGATTCACGTAAGGAGAGAAAGAGAGGTCAGCCAAGGAGAAGAAAGGTTGGTAGACCGTCGCCCACACGACGTCCAACCCGAGGAAGGAATACGTGCAGAAGATCTTGGGGTCGCTGACGGCTCGAGGTTGCTAGAAACTATCGTCTTCTTCTCATCGCAGGTATAATTCGTGAACCCTAGATTCTGCTATAAAGGGTTAGATCACGTATTAAATATGTTAAGCTTTTATGATCGATACGCACACCAATCCGTGGTCCTGGGAATCATATTTATGGGGATCTTGGAGGGGGTAGAATGATTAAGAAGAAACATAGAGTAGCATGGGATATAGTTGCGGCAACTACCTTGTGGAGCCTGTTGCTAGATCGAAATGATTCTTGTTTCTGCAATTCTTTTAGTAGTTTTCTTGTATTGATGTATATAATTTTGCTCTCATTAATGGTTGTCGCAGGATATGCAGGGGCGAGGAAGAGGCTTCGAATGAAAGGCAAGGAGTAGTCCATCCCCGTGGATTGGAGACTTCTATGTTGGCATTCATAGGATGGAGACTTGAGCGGGTGTATCTTTATTTTATTGCTAGCAGTTTATGATGTAGTAGGTTGAATGTCACGCCCTACTTCCCAAGATGTAGGAACACGAGCACGTAACAAAGGCCTAGCAAATGATAAGAACATCGTTCATAGTTGTAACAGATTAACTCAGCAACATACTAGAGATCACAACAATGCAAGAAAGAATAACTACATAAACAATTAATAAACTCCAAAAAATCATGAAATAAATTCACCAAATAATATCCAACATCTAGGAAAGCTAAACTTCGGGACAGATAAGCCCGAAATACAAAGTATAATAAAAGCAATAAAATAAACAAGTAATGTGAAATAATTATAGCAGTCTAAACGTTTAGCTCCATTCTTCAGAAAGTTTGCTCACCAAATCCTTGAGTCGGATCTCCTTCTGTACATGTAAATTCATTAACTAGTGGTGGGAAAAATTGTCCGTTAAACTAAGGTACAAACAACAAGTAGTGGAAGCAGAGAAGCAACGAAAATATGGTATATCAAGAAATGATGGACTAGAACAAAATCAAAGATCAATGACAATAATAAAAGTTGGTAATAGAATCAAAGTCTAGAATTTATGATGCGATAAACAGTGACTGTAATCAATGATTCAAGATCAATAGAAATAATCATGATCAAGAATGCAAGTGTCAATTCTAGGTTAATTAATATTTTACCATCCTATCTAATGCATGTAATACTGTGTCCCATACACAGGTTCGGTGCATGCAAATAGTGATCGTTTAGATTGTGATGGTGAACTCAATAGATCGTGTACTCAGCACAATAATCAATAATTAACAATCAGTATTCCCCAATCAATAATCCACCATTCACGAACACAATCAATCTAGAACAAGGGGCCCTACCAAGTATAGTCTCCGATTGTTCACTACCAAGTCGACCTTTAATATCCCGACTTGTCAATATTTTTTTACGCACAAATGTGGACATGCAATGGATAAAGAAGTTTTGAAGTGATGTCAAAAAGATGTCAAGACTATGCAATGCATGATAGAACTAATTTTGTTCCCTAGATGTAAGATCAAACATGGATATATAAGCAAAACACAAAGCACACATTTTGGACAACACGACGGCATTGTTCAAAAATCAAATTTCCTGTTGCGACAGGAAAGCAAATTAGGCTCCGTTAGAGATTCTGGAAAGTAGACTCTCTTCCGATTCCAACGCATATTCATACGACATATAATAAATAAAGAAACTAGACCTATAAGTTTATTCTTTACTGATTACATGTTCAGGCAGCATGTTAGGGTCAAAATTCTTGTATATGAAAATAGATTGAAAAATCATTTGAAAATCTCGTAAAAATCATATTTTTATTCATAACAACGTTTAGTAACAACAAAATTAATCTCAATTTTTTGTTTCTTAAAAGTAATCTACTGTTCCAATTAATCAAGCATGGTGATGTATTTTTAAACTGCATTCTGGAATTCAGATTTCACTGTACGAAAATATGAATATCTTGCAATCTGTAGGATGAATTAATAAACTTTCAGATGATCTGGATTCTAGACACAAAGGCGTACGACTCTTATTGAATGAGTTCTAATTGATATTATTTACAACTAGGTCAAAAATCAGGTTCTTTACGGAACTAGTGTTCTAACAGCAATCTAGAGTCAAGTTTTCATATTTATAAAAGGTCCGAAAAATTATCAAATAATATTATAAAAATAATAATGTGACTCCTAGTCATGTCTAGTAACAACATATAAAATTTAAGGTTCAAATTTTACTGTTAACATTTTATTTTAATATAAAATAATGTTGGTGTAACTCTTAGAATGAAATCTGGAAATTGAAAACATAGCAGTACTAAAAATACGATAACTTTTAGGTTATAAATCAGAATCTAGATATGTAAAAAGTTCTGAAAAATAGATTCAAAAAGCTACAAATGTTGTTTACAAAGTTATATTAAATTATGACAAAAACTAAGTCAAAAACTCAAAGTAATATGGAGCAAACAGTAGGTCAGTAAGTAGATTATTATTAAAAGATGACAAAATAAATACACATGCATATAATTCCGCGGAAGATAATTAACAGAAAATTATACTTCACATTAGGGTGACTTCTACTGTTGAGAGACAAATTTTAATTAACCAAGAATGTTCATCACATTCAAACAGTAAGCATTCAATCGTTAATGTCTACGTACATGTTTCTAATCTAAGTATTCATGTAGTGTATGCATATGAAAAATTGTACAGGCTTGGGTTTGAATCAAGGGATTGGCTCAAAAAGAGGACTACTACTTGGTTTCGCCGATGAATCTATAATAGTCTCTTTGAAGAGTATCAAACAGATAAAATATGATAATTGGAAGAGGAACTGCTTGCGGAGATCAAAACAAAATTCTTGAACAAGAATAATAAAACTAGTTCAAGAAGGAAACTTGCATTAAAGATGACTCCGAAAATGAAAGAATAACGGGACGAGAATCACGATGGCAACAATACACGTGCAACTTCGGAATAGCGGCAACAAGTGCGAAACACGTATGGCAGCACGCATGTGCAAGAGACACTATAACAACAGCAAGGACAACAACGACAATGGCAAGAACAGCAACGACAGCAGCAACTACAGCGAGCAGCGACAATGTTCAGCAACGACGACGGCAGCAATGGCAACAATTGGACGAGGGGCTGTTGTGAGGGGTGGTGGTCTCTGTGTGCAGGCGTTCGGTGCAGGGCCGTTGACGAGGAGAAGAGGTGGCGAGGTGGTCAGGGGCGGCGATGCTGGTGATCGATGGGTGCAGGCGATGGGGGCAAGTGATTGCGATGATGGCTTGCAGAGGTAAGGGACAAGGCAGGGGAGTCGATGAGAAGGACAGGAGCGCGAAGAGCGGCGGGTTAGAGGTGATGGGTCGACAGAGGGGGTGCTGGCGACGAGGATGGTGGAGCGGTGGTCGCAGGGGATGGGTTCGAAGGCAAGGGCATCGGGGGATCGAGCAAAGAAGAGAAGAAGGTAGACGGTGGG